>VDFB02289028.1:36473-77038 GCA_007258455.2 Sequoia sempervirens | reverse complement strand
CACAAACATTTGGATCTCCTCACCCTCTGCGTAGATTTGCTTGACCCACTCAATTTGTGTACCAATCTTTTGCATTATCAAATTGAGTGAGTGGACTACACATGGTGTCCAAAAAATGTGACCATAGCTAGCCTCCACTATAGCCCCAACTGCCCTACAGTTTTTAGCATTATCCATTATGACTTGGACAACATTTTCAGGCCCCACCATTTCAATGGATTCTATGAGGATATTGGCAATAAAACTTGCATCTTTTATTTTCCCTTCACAATCAACTGCCTTCAAAAACATCGCCCCTTTAGGGGACACTACTATAACATTGATCAATGGTCTATTTTTGCAATCCTTCCATCCATCAGAAATGATGGACACACCTGTTTCGACCCATGTATCCTTGATTACTCTCAATGCTACCTCTATTAAAGATTTCTCCTTCACCAATAAGGTGGTCCGCACCTTTTCATACCCAGGACTAACATAATTAGGAGTTGTCTTAGAAATGGCTTTCACCATTTCCCACCAATAAGGTGATCTAACAAGGTTGAAAGGAAGCCCATTGCCATAAATGCAACGTGCAATGCTCTCATCTGCCAACTCCCTTGCTTCATTTTTGAAGGCTCTATCCAATGGGCCTCTTTTTCGTGTCACCGAAATATTTTCTCCTTCAGAAGATTGTGCCATTTCCATGAAAGGATGTGGGCCAGCCGGTTCTGATAAGCCACTAAGTCTCTGCGAGCTTTTGCTTTTATTTTTACCTTTCTTCATAAGAGGATGGTCTGTAGCCTTTGGTGTTTTGAATGCAATGTCAGCATCCTCTTGTTCTTTAATATAACCCATTATTTGATTCTTTGTCAACCCTTTTTTATCTGGCCCAAGGCAAGGTTTTATTCCTTGATTACCAATAGCACATAAATGGGCTTTCACTCGAAAGTACGAGCTCCTATATGTAGTTCCACATTGGCTGCAACGCCAAACATAACCCCCACCACCGGGAAGTTGTTGAATCATTGTCGTATGTCGCCAAAGAGGTGAGCCTGGATCATATTTAAATTGACTCTCTACACCCATTCCAACTGAAGTAGAACTATTGGCCATTTTGTATGAAGATATGAACCTAAAATAAATAAAAAACAAGTAATTTTTTTTAGAAAAAATGGGCATTATAACCCCTTATTTTGCATAAAATGTTCTTAAAAAATTTCAAACCTTACTAGAAAAAGAAAAAAAAACTTGAAAAATCTTCAAAAAAATTATTGAAAACTAAAAAAAAAGAGGAGAGATTCACTCACCTTTGATTGCTTGATCTTCTTAGTGCACCTATTCCTCTCTTGTTTCTATCAGTTGAACTCCTTCGTAGCTCTTATGATCTCACCTTCGAAAAAAAAGAGAAAACCTGCAAAAATCAACTATTTTAGCTTGGAGGCAAAAAAATGGTGTTTTTGCTCTTTTGAGTTTGCAAAATGAGCCTCATTTGGTTGGCCAAGTCAATATAAGGCAATCTGGGCACTTTTTAGGGTTTTGTTTTTTGTTTTTAAGTTGACTTTTTGCCCTTTTTAAGGCTGGACGGTGTGGATCCTCCCGGGTCCTTCTGGGTTCTCCCCGGGTTTGGCTAGGGTTCTCCGTTTTCCACTTGGGTTCTCTGTGGGTCCTTCTGTGAAGGACCCACAGAGAACCTGGGTGGAAAACGGAGAACCCAGGCGAACCCAGAGCCGAACCGAACCCGAACCCGAACCCACATGTATTTTGGCCGGTTCCGGGGGCTAAAATTAAGGACCCGGTAACAGAGGTTTGAATTGAGACCGACTTGAAGTCCGGAATAAAATAATAATAAAAATATTCATCATGCAATTTTGAAAATCCGGCACAAAGAGGCGCCAATTTGAGAAAATCACTATTTAATGCTTTGTCATGCAAAAATAAATATTTAATATTATTTTAATTAGTTGACAAACCATGTGAAGCTCTTGGACTCATCCGGCGAACTTCGCTAATTTCGAAAAGTCCTCATTTGTCCTCATAGGCGTCCATTTGCTCAAGATATTACGTTTTTTTATTAACTTCCTACTTTGTAGTTGACTACAAAGTTACAACTGACCATAGTCAACACTGATTTCCGGGTGACTGGGTGATGCTGAGACTGAGCAGGGATATTCATTGCGAAGCCTGCATAGCAAGGAAGAAATGTCTGCTGGGAGTCATCACTGCTAAAATCAACGTTTAACACCTCAAAAAATTAGGCGCCTTTGATTAAATTGATTTTACGACATTAGACTTGGCCATTTCTCCATACTGCCATCTGACGCTTCAAACGGCTGCTAATAACGAACGGTGAACCCTGCTGACTGGATGATAGGCTCACTGCGTGACTAGAAGTATTCCGCATCCAACGATTGTAAATAAGGCACCTAAAAGCTGCATTAGGGACCCCAAAACCGAGGGCGCCCCTGGCCTGAAAAGGCTCAAACACCATTTTGACAAAAGTATAACTTTCAACCAGATGCCCTTCTTTGACCTCTGATATCGGGAGCTGGGGTGACCTGATTCGCGCACCATTTGTCTCAACGCGTAGCTAGAAGGACCTACGAGAGATGTCTCTAGAGGCGACGAAGCAAGAAAACTACTTCCAAGACCTCAAAGAGAAGGGCGCCTTTCCCAAGATGAAATATACGACCAGACTTGGCCATTTTTCAAGCTGTCTTCATTTTTTAGTATTTTGCAAAGACCTCGCACGTACGAGCGTTTGCCAAATCTTGGAGGCTGACGGTTGGGCTCGTTGGATAGCTGGAGTAATTCCTCACAAGTCCTATGAAGACTTCGAAAGGTAATAACGCCATCTGATAGGCCTAAAGGCTGGGCGCCCTTGGCCTATAGAAGCTACAGTGTATGTTTCATGTTTTTCCACCCTCTGATTTACATCCCTGGTAGAATCTCTACCACGATCACTCAGAATATTGGATTGACAGGATGAATGGTGCGTTGCGAAACCGGACTAGAGTGGTACAGATGTCAGGAAGACCTTATCTGCAATCTCATTCACCTCAAGGGTCATTTTGGAGGGCGCCCTTGAGCTACAGGGGCGCAATTTTACCATTTGAGAAATTTCTATGATGTGAAGTCTCTTCGTAACCTCATCTTTTGATCTTGATTGCCGGAGCTCTGGGTCTCAGATGTCTACATTCAATAGCTCGTCGGATAGCCAGACTAGTCGTGAAGAGATTAAATGCATCGGCAGGCAGGAATGCCAAAATCTAGCCCCTCTTTAAGAAGGGCGCCCCAGAGCTACAAGGGCGCAAAAGTTGAAAACTGACAAGCTTTTGCAATCTTCAATCTCCTGAGCCTCAGCTTCTGACATTAGTTATCGGAGTTACAGACCTCAGATAACCTCGCAGGATAGCTTGACAGATAACTGGGCTAATTCTAAAGAGATTGACTGCGTTTATGAGCACATGCCATAAAATTTGGGCCTTCAAAGAGAAGGGCGCCCCTGAGCTACAGGGGCGCAGTTTTGCTTCTGCCTGAGAAATCCTCATAAATTTGACCACTGAAATCTTCGTCTTGGCCACTAAAATGACCATGCAAAAGTAAAATCATGTCATGAAATGCTCCTCCATCGTGAAATGCCTCGTTTTGAGTTCCTGATTCAAGTTCTGATCAATAGATATTGCTTTTGACTGACACAATACTGACCAAACTCCATGCTTGATATTGCCCAAAAACTGTATTTGACATCATTTTAGCAAGGTTTAGACTCCTTTAAGCAACATGCCTTGATGAAGCAAAAAACTTGGTTTCGGTACAACAAAGAGGGGATTGGTGTCTCTTGTAGGTTGGTGCCTACAAAGATTGTAAATAAGATTTATATATAAGCAATATTTTGCTGTGATTTCTCTCATAAGGGTTTCCATGTACATCTTGTGTCCCTGTGTTGCATAATTGTTAGATCTCATGTGAATGATATTGATATTATTGTGGTTATTAGTTTGAAAAAGTTAAAGATTGTATTATACTTATTCACCTCCCCGCGTATAATCATGTGCTCATCAATTGGTATCAAAGCTGGTTCTTTCAAATATAGTTTAACAACTAGAAGGAAGATCTTAGGGAGCACACATGGCAAGAAGAAAAGAAAATAAGGGAAAAGGAAATATCAAATAGAGCATTGAATAACAAGCACCAACAAAACCAAATGCAAATGATGACAGAGAAGCAAGGAAATATGATGGGGTGACAAATGGAACACGTATGGCTATAGTAACAAAAGGTGAGGAGAAAGAAGAAAAGGAGTCGAAAGAATATGATGAGAATGTTGATATGAATTTAGAAGAAGAAGAATATGATGAAGATGGAGGAGTAGTTGATCTAGAAGCAAAACTTATTTTTGCCCTAGGCGAAATCAAGAGTCTTAGGAAAAAGAATAGGCAACAAAAGGAGCAAATTCAAGAGGTTAGTGAATTTAAAGCAAAAATTGTCACATGATCTTAAAGAATCCGGAAATATGATCATTGATCTAAAAATTCAAATGAAGAGGGGAAAAGGATTGAAGAAGTAAGAATCCAATTGAAAGCAAAGGAAGAAGATTGTTAAAGGTTAGAGTTCGAGTTAGTTTCCTTGAGGAAGGAACTAGAGAAGATCCTAGATGATATCATTAATTAACGAAGGTCACTATTTAGCAAGACAGGTCTTGGATATAAAGAAAATCAGATGACAAATAAAGAAGACTCTAAAGAGGCGCCAAAGAAGTCAAATGAAGAAGAGCCAAAGAGGTATGTTGAAGCCCTAAAAATCCCTCCACAGGGAAAAAACACTCCTCATAAAGACAAAAGGACGAGAATACATTTAGAAGATCTTTCCCTTTGAGACAATCTCATATGACCAGGTTCAAAAGTTCTTTTTATGGCTATTGCTTTTCATGCAATCATTTTGGTCATAAAGCAAGAGATTGTAGAGCACATTCAAGAGGATAGTGAATTTAAAGCAAAATTGTCACATGATCTTAAAGAATCCAAAAATATGATCATTGATCTAAAAGTTCAAATTGAAGAAGGGAAAAGGATTGAAGAAGTAAGAATCCAATTGAAAGAAAAGGAAGAAGATTGTGAAAGGTTAGAGTCCGAGATAGTTTCCTTGAGGAAGGAACTAGAGAAGATCCTAGATGATATCATTCATGAACAAAGGTCACCATTTAACAAGACAGGTCTTGGATATAAAGAAAATCAGATGACAAATAAAGAAGACTCCAAAGAGGCACAAAAGAAGTCAAATGAAGAAGAACCAAAGAGGTATGTTGAAGCCCTAAAAATCCCTTCATAGGAAAAAAGCACTCCTCACAAAGACAAAAAGGACAATAATACATTCAAAAGATCTTTTCCTTTGAGACAACCTTATATGACCAGGTTCAAAAGTTCCTTTTATGGCTATTGCTTTTCATGCAATCATTTTGGTCATAAAGCAAGAGATTGTAGAGCACATGTGAGATCTAATTATGGTTGGAACAAAAAATAGAAGTTCTTATGGGTGGACAAAATGGAACTATAACTCATTTGCTCCATTGGTATATTGTTATATCATATGCTACAAATGCAACAACTATGGGCATAAAACTAGATTTTGTAGAAGTTATCTTGTAGAACCTAAACCGAGCAAGAAGAACGAAACCATGGGAAAGCAAAGGAAAGAACCTACTAAAGTTTGGAAGAGGAAACAAGAGCAAGAGAAGGAGAAATTTATACTTGTGCAAACTGCACTTCATGCACAAGAGGTATCACTAAGCTCAGGAGGAGAAGTGCAAATGCAGGGGGAGTTAATCATTGCATCATCTTTTAGCTCTGTGGAGAAGAAAATTCAGAGATGGATCAGCTGATGATGATTCTTTGGGAGAGCTATAGGACAAGGAGAATGATGCCGTTGATTTCAAAAGGATGACCACCTTCATTTAGCAGCCATGGATAGAGAATGAAGAGTTAAATATGTGTAGAGAATAATGAGATAGCTAAACAAACTCCTGATTTGTTAAATTTAAGAATATGATCTAAATTAGTTTTGGACAGCTATAGAGAAAATATTTCACCCAAGCAATATAGAAACAAAGGATAGTGTACTGGAGAAAGGGGGAGCATAAGAGAATCTTTGACAGGGGGAGAAGTATATTCTTATTGCAGTAGATGTGAGTATTGACCACAAAGAATATGAATGGATATTTCCCATGATCTATTTGTGGAGAAAAGTATGGTACATCCCTTTGCCATTGATGTCAAAGGAGGAGAGTTAGAGAAAGGGGGAGAATTATGTTTGCCGTCAATGACAAAGGGGGAGATTGTTGGAAGTGATTGTCATTGATGTCAAAAGAGCATGGGAGATTGTTAGAATGTTTTCATTGATGCCAAAGCGAATGAACGAAGTAATTTTCATTGATGTCAAAGGCGTATGGATGATTGGCAAGGTAGTTGTCACTGATGTCAAAGTGGATAGACAAGATTGCTATGAAGGAACCCAAGACATTTAAAGTTATGTTGGCTGACTTCCTTACGAATATAAAACATAATTAGATCGCCCAAGTTAAGAATATGTAAGGGAGTGATAATAATTAAAAAAGGGCAGCAATTACAATAAATAAAAAGCAGTGATTAAAAAGAAGAACAAGCAATCATATTAAGAAAGATGGAAGCAGTTAATATAAAGGAAGGGCAGTGAGTCATAAAAGGAAGTATTAATGATTAAGAAGGCAAATGTTAATAATTAAAAGGCAGCACTTATGTTAATAAAGTCAGAAATTATGTTCATGAAGGCAGCATTTGAGTAAAAAGGGGACTATGAATTAGTTTCAAAGAGTAGCAATTACTTTTATAAAATGGTGCAATTCAAATGGGTAGTAATCCACATTAAGAAGTGATAAGAGTAGAGTTATCATTGTTTTAAAAGAGCAGCGATTAATATTCATTCAGTTTAGAAGGCAGC
The DNA here is from genome assembly GCA_007258455.2 of Sequoia sempervirens. Classification (NCBI taxonomy): domain Eukaryota; kingdom Viridiplantae; phylum Streptophyta; class Pinopsida; order Cupressales; family Cupressaceae; genus Sequoia; species Sequoia sempervirens. The sequence continues at coordinate 70,084 of VDFB02289028.1, read as the reverse complement.
GCTTGATTATAGTGAAGAGAAGATTTGGGAACTAGTTTTAACAAAAGGACATATCCTTTTAGAAGGATATCTCTCTTCTAAAAGATGCATCCTTTCATATGAAGGCAAAGATATAAAAGGAAATCAGATTGCGTGGAATTAGAGTGTGTGAAGTGTACAAAGAATATCATATATACATAGTAAAGAGATGTGTTGAGACGAGGAGTGAGATGTGAAGAAACACAATGTGATATCATTCAGATAGTAGAGCAGATCAAGTACAGCGACATATATGAATATATTATGAACAGTTTTGAAAGGAAGAATATGTAGATTTAAAAGAGGAGAACCTACAGATTTGAAGGGGAGTATAAGTGGATAATGAAACGTCATTTATAAGGCAGATTGAATGAAGAAGATATGAGTGTGGGAAAATGAATAGAACATATATGAAGATCATTCAATGTTGAAAAGATAAGAAGAGTATAAGGTGAGAACATACAAGCATACAAGTATATTTATGCTATGGTAAATGAGAAGAGGAGAATCATGGAATGAATAAAGGAAGGGGAATAAAATAATTTCATCATCCAATGAAGAAGCAACATTGTGAAGGTGATATCATATTGGAGAGGTTGGTGCCTCATACGAAATGAGGTTGGTGCTTCATACCAAAGAGATTGGAGTCTCTTGCTGAGTTGGTGCTCAGTGATGAGGATTGGTGTCTCTAGTAGGTTGGTGCCTACTAATTAAAGAGATTGGCATCTCTTATTGAGTTGGTGCTCAGTTGTGGGGATTGGTGTCTCTAGTGGGTTGATGCCTACAAATCATTTAAGAGGGGATTGGTGTCTCCTGTGGGTTGGTGACTGCAAATCATTTAAGAGGGGATTGGTGTCTCTTGTAGGTTAGTTCCTACGAAGATTGTAAATAAGATTTACATATAAGCAATATTTTTCCGTGGTTTTCTCTTGAAAGGGTTTCTAAGTAAATCTTGTCTTGCATAATTATTAGATCTTATGTGAATGATATTGCACAATTGATATTATTGTGGTTAATAGTTTGGAAAAGTAAAAGATTGTATTATACTGATTCGCACCCACCTCCCCCTTCCCCCTCTGCCCCCTTAGTATAATCGCGTGCTCATCAAATTCATCATAAAGGATTAGAGGATTTTCATCCTCAAATTTGAATACCTAGAGCATTTTTTTCTTCAAGCCAAAAGATGTACAAATGTTCGTTCTCTGTAAATAAGTCTTCAATAGATGCAGCTGCTGGCCTTCGAAAAATGAAATGCAAGTTGGTGAAATAATAGATGCATCCACCAGCTGTGAAGGATAATTAATGTATGTAGGTTGATTCATCATGACGGCTTCTGCCTTATGGCTAAAATGACTCGCAGATGCCTTCAGCATGGATCTTTGGCTTAAGTTTCTATTTATGCTCAACATCAGAGACAGTGGAAGCAGCTTGTTCCATCAAGTAGTATATGATCCATAATTAATGTGGATAGTGCACTATGTAACTCACCAAAATGAATCCTTTTCAACCTTGATGTATATTGATTGACGAAGTTGCTGTTCCATGCCCAGAATTAAGGAAAAACAGTCCATGTATGAAGTCTACTGTTGATAAGTGCAATTAAATTTTGAAACTAAGCATGTACCAACAAGTAGAGAGCATAAAACACACATAATAATGAAGAAGACAACAACATATAACTTGAGGTAACCGAAATGGGAGAAAAATCTATGAGTGAGGGATCTCCTCTTCAAGCCACTATCTCATTTACTGCTTTCTAGAGGTCTTCATGAACTTCTTTTGCACAACCACGAATGTCTAAACACCGCACAAGCCCTACAATTGCTCTCACACTTCCCTAATCACACTATCACTTCCCTAAGACTCATAGGTTGAACCGTTGAAGTAACATTAGCTCTACTCAACCAATTTGGGTAAGAAAACACTAAGGAAAATCATTCTTCCTTTACAGTAACTTATCTTGGAGGTATATAATGAACAAGAGTAGTGAGATAATGTCAGAGAGCACTCCAAAGGGTGGAATGGTTTCAGCTGAGACAGTACCTATTTCTGATGACTGTCTTTCAGAGGACAAGTTAATCAGGGTCAAACACATTTGACTGGGCTTGAATCTGTTGCTCATGCTTGGTTTTTGGATGACATCAACATCCTGAGTGTCTGGATCACTCATTCCACCTCTGTGTCTGTTCTGCCTTGACAATCTGGACTTTGTCACTCTGTTTAGCCATGTTTCTTGATTGAGTGAGTTATTAAGAGTGTGAAGTACAAGGAAATTTTTCTTGAGAACATTAAGTGACTTAGTTAGCTGATTTCACTTAACTGATCCATTTTTTGGGTCAGTATTTGTTGAATTACTTGTACTCACTGTTGACTATCCATAATGGCTTTTGCATTCTTGCAATTCTATCTACAGAAAAGTGCAAACATGCCTTGACAAAAATAAAACAACCATTTTTCCTTGTATAGATTTACAGTTTTACCAATCTTTTTAATCATTGCTTAATTGATAGTTACTATTACTGTTCTAAACTTTTGTAAAAGCTAGGTAGCAAAATCATTGCATTGGTTAGCTGATTAGAGAGTATTCCACCATCTAATGGACCCTGATCCAATTGACTGACATTCTATTTTCAATATGGTCTATCAAATTTCTATAGTATGGAGTACATATTTCTTGCATTCACTTGGTTATATATGCAGTTGTCAACCACAATTATTAGGTACCAAACAGCTTTAGCATTGGAGCTTTGTTAACGTCATGAAGATAATAAAAGTTGCTGACCTGATTTCATTTCATCTCTTTTCAAATAACTTTCACATAAGAATATTTTCCAACATCTACGAGTAAATTATTCTTTTCCAAATTTAGGCCTATATGTCTTCAAAGTGAAAGAGGGTTTAATATAGGACATCCAGTTGAACATTCATTTTTTGTCAGCAGGTTTTGTTTGTACCTCACATTTGTGGCATTGCATTCAAAGCACATAGATGTAGCATTTATTTACCAAAGAATCAAATGTTCTCAAGACGTTCCGTGGATAAAAATAAGAGACTAATTTGGCAACTCAAATTGTATATACTTTTGAAATTTAATAAAATTTTACTTTGTTGGAAATGGTGGACTTGATGGTTATTTAAGCATGTTGCCTCTTACTAGGATGGCTTTTGTGGATGTTTTCTAATATTTTTTTAGGTTTATCATACAGTTTCCTGACAAGCCAACAAAGCAACAGAAACGAGATGTGATAGAATTGGTATGTGAAAATCCCTATGTTTGCTTGACAAAATGTGTAAATGCAGATTTTCTGAAATTCCAATGTTTGCAAATTCCCATAGAATCCTCAATAGAATTTGAAGTATACAGATAAATACTGGATTTATAGTTCAATTATTTAATTATTTCAAATACAGGTCTGAACTAGGTAAAAAGCAGATGCAAGTTTCCAGGCATTCATTCATTATTACAGATTAAACAATAACTTGACCATAGCAGTCCACGTAACATAACTTCCAGAAGTTACTTCAAATATTAATTGGAGAATATAAGCTGACCTGTATAACTTGATCAATGCTAAAGCCAGGCATGGTTGGCAAAGACTTCTTTATGGGAATGATCATAGGCTTGGCGGCAGCTTATTAATGGCAACGGATGGAGGGTATGACTGCGATACATCCATGGCTAGGAGACTTGAAACTTTCGGAAGTGTTGAAGCGCCTCCTTATGATTCATTTAAGCATCCCCTTGTCTTATTCCCATGTCAGATTTGGTGTCACCGGTTCGTCTTTTTTCTTTGAAGGCAGCGGCTGGACCTCAGACTTCTGGCCCTTTATGCAGCGTCAGCTATTGGCTATGCTTCCAGCTTAATTAAATCATTCCATAGCCTCTTTCTTCAGTTTGAAACCAAGTGCTTTGACTTAATGTAACCACTGCAATGACCTGTAATTTATAATCATGCAATCGTAGGGAGTCGAGGACTTCAATAAAACATTATTTCTAAGTGCTTTGTATTTGTTATAAACCAGCTGCTGCCATAATAGTACTGGCGCTCTACTCAATGTATTGCAATACTAAATTCATTAATGTATCTACACAACTTCCTGTAAATGTCTGAATCCTTCAACTCAATATACAACCATGCATTTATCTGGACAAACCAATTAAATATCTCTGTAAATTAAATCCCATTGAAGTACCTTATTGCTAGAGATTCGTTTATTGTATTTGAAATTTTTCTTCGAAGAAGACTTCACAAATTTCACACACTGAATTCCAACTGTGAATTCTGAGATAAATCCACCCAGTAGATGAATCGGGTTTTTGTCCAATCCACCCGCTCAAGGGTTTTCGTCCTTGAGTCTCTTGAAAGTTGTGCTCTCCAAAAATCTTTCTGATAATAATTTCACAAGATGATTAATTCCCTTCTCAAGTTGCCTTTTATGCTTCACCACTTATTAAATATTTTGTCATTGTACAGTCACATTATTTAATATTTGAGCATATTTATTTAATAAAGTCACTTTAGCATTAATTAATTAATTAAATATAAATGTCCACAATATTACTTTAAGACAATTTAATATTTAATTAATTAAACTAACTTGGTGGTGACTATTCTGAAATCGGGGACATTACAAAATGCTTGTAGCATTTCAGTTCTTTTGTATATCATTTTATGTATGAATGTTTAAAAAGCAGAAAATTGGTCAAATCATGTAGTGTTGGACAGAGGCGTAGAGGACCAATAATTTATGGATCTTGTTAAAATAATTCCAATAATTTTTGAGTATATATCTGAGAGCTCTACAAGGAATAATTGAGTAATTTCTCAACAAAGTTTAAATATCCTTGGATCATTATCTAAAAATTTGGTAGTACTTATTAGTTTGAATGTGACTCCATGACTCCATACCTTCCTTTGAATAATATCAGGATCACAAGCTCCTCATTTCAGCATGCACAATCATAATTACTCCTATAAATAGACTCCATGACAAGACACAATCATAACGAGCAAGAGGGCATTGAGAACATCCTTGTGGTAAGGCTTATACCTCACCATACTACTGTTGAGAATGTCTAGGCTTATCTGTAGGAGGGTAGGCACTCCATTCCAATCCATTTTGAGTAGTGTATGATGAATGCCATCGTGTTGCTCCTGTACCTTGATCTCTCAACTTAGTTTCTATATCATCAATGAGGTATCATTTATTGTAGCACAAATTAGGGAAGTCATTGCTTCAAATCCCTTTTTTCAATATTATATGTTGACAAATTCCTTGAAAAAATATGAAAATGCTTAGAATTGAATAAGTCTATTATAAATCTATATAGCTGAATAGAAAAAAACATGTTTAAGAACAGTTATTAGTGATTATAGTAAAAATGTTAATAGTAGTAGTAGTAGTAGTAGTAATAAAGAGATTAATTTTCAGGAGTATAACTTATCATTATCATGTAAGTGGAATTGAGTGATAGGAGGAGACATTGGAGGTAAAGTTGCATAGATATTACAGAATGTAAATTAATGGAAAGGTAGAAAGCTTTTTGTATGGAAAATATGAGTTTTGAGAACAATGGAATTAATAGACAATGGCTGATAAAGGGAGAGTTATGTGCCAATGAGTGAGATTTCCATGTACAAATGATATTATGAGATAATCAGATAAATAATTACATGTGCAAGATGTTAGGAATAAACTGATCACGTGGACGATGGTAGACTATGGGTGTTTAGTTTCAATGATTGTCTGTGTAATTGAATGCTGATAAAAGCCTTGAAAAACAATGCATGTTCATTTGATTGACTTTGGTTGCTGCCATAATTGTTTCTATTTTTTGGTTCTTTTATTATTGATAATGCCCAAAGTTAACCCCAGTCCCTTTCCATCTGTTTTTAACATATTTTTAGCTCTTTTCTATTGGCATATTTTTTACATTTTTTTGTTTAGTTCAATAAAAAAGGGGCATCCATCCTCATTACTTTATCATAATGAAAGATAAAAAGAGGTTCTGGCAAAAAGAAACAAGAACTGCATCACCTGCTTTCACTTGAAAGTGACAATCAACAAGAAAATATAGCTAATATATTGATACTAGATTTAGTATCGTACTTTTGAAAGAGTACAATGGCTTCACAATTATCATCTGATTAAAAAAATAAAGCCCAAAATAAGGGTAGGGGCAAAATGCACTTTCCAAATTCCTACCATCATGCTCAACAAGGCACCTGCCATCTATAACTACTACATATAATTTTTTTATTACTGTTCTCTGGTAGATATATCAGTGCACATTATCCATAGCAAAATGCTTGATCCAGTCCATTTCATCTTTCTTCAGCTTATTCAGAACAGACAACAGGCTATAATTTTCAACATCAATCTTATTAAGAAAATAAAGCCCAAAATAAGGGTAGGGGCAAAATGCACTTTCCAAATTCCTACCATCATGCTCAACAAGGCACCTGCCATCTATAACTACTACACATAATTTTTTTATTACTGTTCTCTGGTAGACATATCAGCGCATATCATCCATAGCAAAATGCTTGATCCAGTCCATTTCATCTTTCTTCAGCTTATTCAGAACAGACAACAGGCTATAATTTTCAACATCAATCTTCTCTAAACTCTTTTCAGCTTGCTAAGATAGCATCAATATTGTGACCATGAATTATCATCTATTTGGCTTTAGCTCTTTGAAACTTCCAACTTTTGTCCATAGGCTCCAATACCTCAAACTTCATTTGATTGTGTACTTGTGAATTTCAAATTTGTTGCTGGTCCCAAACATAACAATTACCAATAAGGTGTTCAACCTTTTCAGTGTGTAGATGAGTTGTAGACTGCCATGGGTCCCACATTGATGGGAGATACATGTATACCCAAGCCCCTTTATCTATTTGGGCTTATAGCTGGGCACAAAAAAGATCAGCAGACATCCACATCAGGAATTTGTCATCCTTAATTCCCTTAACCAAGGTCCTCATCCAGTAATCAAGAGCTTATTCTGCATTGAGTTTGGTAGCTTTATCTGTCACTACCTGAGCATCCACTTGTTTTATTTTGAGGTCATCAACCAACCCCTGGAAGGAGAAGTACAAGTCATCCAAGGAATAATAATGGATCATCTTCTCATTTTACTCCCTTACAAATTTTCCAGGATATCTTCCCCTTAGGGGACTTGGTGTCTCTCTTGGACATAGAACTTTTACTGAGATCCTTCTCATCACCCTTGAAGTAGTCATTAGTGCAACCAAACACTTGAAACAAGAGGTAAAAGTAAGACTTTTCCGACCATCACTCTTATCCATCAAACTGGAAAGCCTTGTTAACATATTTTTTAATAATAACCATAATATTTCCACAGTCTATAAAAGTTATTTGTGAATGCTTCTGGTGATAGCTGTGTACAAGTTTTTTTACATCCGTTATCACCAAAAGTGTTCTCATTCATGTTTTTTATCTTTTTGATTTTGCAATATTTTAATATTTTTTGGGCCGAGTGAATTTGTATAAATTGTTCGAAATTTTTATGTATTGTGATTTACCCATTTTTTAGTTGTATAGTTTTATACATATATATTTTTCGTATTCTAATGGATTTGTAATTTTTTGGTTTTAGAGTTTTCTATAAAAAATTGTATTTTAGTGGTTCCATAGTTTTTATAAGCATCTTTGATTTATAATTTAAAATTTTAGATCCAAGGTATTTTAGAAATCCCATTTGCTGCATTCTATTTTGATCGAGTGCCACCTCTTTATTAACCCACATGTTCTACAATTTTTTTTTTGTATTAATATCATTTACGTTTGTTAAACCATCTGTCTATCTTAAGTGAACACGATGATGACAAATTTCTCAATTGTGCCTCTTGCAACCAGCTTGAGGGTATTTCAAGTAAAGTAAATCAGTTATTTAAAACCTCGTGTAAATGTAAGTACACGTGATTAGGACAAGTTTCCTCATCTCATGCATCTTATAAATTGAGTTTCCTTTTATAACTAAGCAAAGCCCAGCCTTGTAAAAAGTATTCTTTTCATCTCCATGTGATGGGAACATTGCCCCAAACTCATTCAATGTTGAGCATATGTGTTGAAATGTCTAAAACCCAGTGGTAGGTTACAAATTTACAATGATACATGATGAAGACACAAAGAATTTGAGAAAACTTTTCAATGGCTGGAAGGAAGAATTGTTGAGAATGTCATGTAGAAGATTACATACAGTATAAACATTTTGGTCAATAATGGAATCGCTTGCCGGATAAGAGTTTTAGATTGAGTGTATAAAATGCAAAAACCTTGAAAGGATTTCCACATTTGTGAAAGCATATCTTGTATGAGATGATCAATAGCTATTGGATGAAGGCTTTCCCATTTGCATTGCAAATCATTGGTAAAAGGATTTCCCCTACTCATTGAAAAAATGAAAATGTTTGAGACATGTTTACAAAAGGGTATGTTGGATAGTTTCCTAAGTGTAAAGGGAAAGGAAAATAACTTTTTGATTTCCTCTGAGTGTCATGTACATGACAGGTACATGTATGATAAATAAATATCACATTCATTTTGAATATAGAATAAAGTATAATAATAGAAAAGTGAGTATTAATGAATAAGGTGATTAGTTATTCTGGATTTATATATGAACCAAGGGGTATGCTCAATAGGACATGTCTCATCAAGGTGAATAGTCATTTCTTTTGGTAATGACAATTAATAACTAATCATGTGATTGATTAAATATATAACATTCCCTCCGTAGATAGGCATGTTGACAATAACCAATATTATGCCAATAATTTGCAACAACAGATATGCATAGAATTAGGATCAATCCATCCACGATCAATCTTGGTGTGCATCACATAGTATTATGAACTTACATTTGAATTATGCTATTGAAATAATATTTTCTCATTGATAGTCAGGATTTTCTTGTCCCATAAATGGCACGTTCATGAGATTTGCCATAAATTCAACAATTTGATAACTCCTATTAAATTATTCTTTAAGGATGTGAAACATTATAAAATTATCCTGTAAATTTTCTTACCTTTTGAAAATGTATAAGCAAGTTTTGAAATTTAAATTTATTTGTTTTTAAGCAAAATCTCCTTTTAGTCATATTTTAATTTATTAGTTTTCTTTACTCTAAACTTGAACAATATTTATTTAACTACTTTGATGAACCTTAACCTCTTTCCTAGGTGATTAATTTTAATTGTCTTCATTTGAAGGATTAGAAAGACATCATAGAATTCCTTTCTTGTGCCCTAATATTTTTTTAACTTTATTTTTTTTGCTGATGCCACTTATTGTAGAACTTAAAATGTTTTTTTTTTCTTTAGATGTATTATAATAAAAAAATATGTTTGTAATAGTTAGATGTTTGTTGTTATTTGGTTTAAACTTGTTCAATCAACTTCATCATGTAATCATCCACTTTTTGATATGATACACACATATAATAATGGAAATGATATAATTCAGAATATAGATCTCACATAGCACACAAGATGTTTGTGGACCAATATGCCCTAATATCCAATATATGCAGAAATAGAGTAACCCTTGAGGTAGGGTAACACCATTCAATACTCCTTATGGAAGAAACTACTCCACTATATCTCCAAGAGATCCCAAATACATTATCATACTTCACACATCTCCTTACAATGATAATGATCTCCTTTATATAGACCTACTCTTAATAATATAAGAGATGTAATCCTAATGAAGGCCTACTCATCACCTAATATAATTAAACACACAAGTTATCTACATGAACTAATATAACTAACTTTAGGGATGTGTGCCACATGTTGGCATCTCCATCCACATAAATACATTATAATAGCATATCCTTAGGTAATTGACAACTTTGTTTTATTTTTCATTCGAATTTGAATTTTACTAAAGTGAATCATGTCCTTAGAAGAGAGGAATACGACCTTTCAAAATGAAACTACATTGAATGATGATTGGTCATATATGTTTGAGATAATGCATGTGAGCATGGTGGGAAGCATAAGAAGAAAGAAAAAGATGATAGTTATTCAAGGACAAAAAGTACATGGGGTAGTGAAGTGTAGAATTAGAAGTAAGAAATGGCTAGAGAGTATAGGAGCGTGAATTGGAGGGAAATGATATGAAGGAAAATGCTTGTTAAGTATCTTAGCGAATAGAATGATAAAAGATATAAAATGTATGAAAATGTGAATATTTTAGTGGTGATATTTTATTAGTTGTTTGAATTTCAATTGTTACATATATATTAATTTATTGAGTTTTGTAGTATTGCCCCCTATATTGGTTTTGGTCCTAGTTTGGCTTTGGTACCACCCAAATGAAGGTTCATGCATCATTAATTATTTTGATGCATTGATCTTGTTGGCGTTTCAATTAGCACCTCTGGAGTACTTATTGGAAATGGTTAGCTATTGCAAGTTATGTAGTGTTTGCTTCTTCAAATTGGGAGGGGAAGATCCCTCTTGTTGCTGATTTGTGCATAAATGAAAGGAATAAAGTAAGTAAATTACTATCCTATCTTTTTTACTCAGCGGTAGGACACAAGGGTGCATAAACACAATGCGCCGTAGCTAAGCTTTTTTTTTGGTTTTGGCATATCTTAGCTACGACTAAATTGGATTTTAACCTATCCTATCTCCTCAAGATTAATAGAGCACGAGGGCGTAGGAGCAAGAATGGATGGTTCAATCACTTGGTCGAATTGGTCTCTCAAGATGCATCCAAAGGCTCTGAACTCGTGAAGCCGTACTGAAATAGAACTCACACAAATAATCCTTATGGTAATTTATATCTCAGGATTCCCAAGGAGGTACCAAGACCTTTCCGAGGTGTAGGTTGAAAAGTAAACTACGAGAAACAACAAAAGGACGACAATCTTATCTCCTAAATTCCCAAGGAGGCAAGGCCTTTCTGAGGTGTAGATCGAAATTTTTTTATTTAAACACAACACACATTTGATAAAACCTTGATACTTTTGGATCAAAGGCATGGTAACTCTCTTGATTTATTATCTCAATACTTCACCAAAGAATACACGTTGGGACAACAGCTTATCTCGAAGAGACAATCACACATGTTGCGATCAAACCAATGATACATGAACAAAGATTGGACACACCTATCTGAGTAGAGAGAGCACAAGCTGTACTTGGTGTTTAACTACAACAAATACGATCCAAGAACATATACTAAGTGAACAATATGAAGGAAAAATTGCTCAATGTTTTGCTGCCATGAAGTAAAGTTACAAAATAATGAGCCTAAGGCTCTTATTTATAGAACTCAAAGGAGTAGGCAACCCTAGAATCTCCTTGAGTTAACATTGAGTTCTTGCCAATCAATTAGCAAGATTTATTCCTATGTCTAAAAGTAGGTGAGGAATCAGTTAACTAGAAATCTACTTTAGTTAACTGAAACTAAACAAAGAGTCAACTGGAAACTACTTTAGTTGACTGAATCTAAACTAAAGGTGAACTTTATTACAAAGTGTGCCTCCAAAATAGACATCCACGTTTAGTGGAGATTTGAGATCCACAAATTATGGAAGTCAAATTAGACATCCTCAATTAGTGGGATTTGACATGCATGATCTGTGGGATGTGGAGTTAACTTGGAAAGGGGCATCAAGTTAACTTCAATCACATCTAATGTCTTGTTGAGTTGACTTGGAATGAGGCATCAAGTCAACTTTAAGTGCCATAAATGCCATTTGGAGGGTAGGATGTCCTTTGTGGATGCTTTACACCTCACCATCTCCAGTCAACAGTTATAACTAGGCGTTGACTTCTTTTGTTTCTTGCAAACTACTTTTGATATTCGATCTTCTTTGCAGCTGCATCATCCAGCCTTATTGACATGGAATGTGGAAGGTAGTGTGGTAATAACCGGTGGCGGCTCTGTGTTTGGAATGACTACCTTTCGTATTTGACTATCCGTTGAACGGTGATGTCATTTACACCTTCCAAGGCATCCAACTTGACTATAGGCTTTACTTGATGCATGTCCGTGTCGAGTGTTTTCAGAAATTCGTGAAGTAGAACCATTTTGGTCTTGATTTCAATTTGAGAGTACTATATTTTGAAAAACTTGATCATTGACTGTAAACATGGATATGTTCAGACAACTTTTGAAAACCCCTAAAAATAGCCACCCCCGAAAAAAATTCTGACACATGGGTATTGTTCGTGCTTCAATGCTGAACAAACCCAATTCATTAGATTTTTGATTCTGTGACATTTTCGAAAAATCCCTAAAAATAGGGGCAGCAAGTTTGCTGTTTCTAGAAAATTTGAAGAGGTGGGTTTTGCTGGAAAACTGTACTGATCATACCCAGTTGGCCAGATCTGCGATAGCCTACTGTTTTCTGTGACATGCAAAGAAGTTTAAGACAAAAGAGAGGAAGAAGACAAGAGGAAGATTCGAAGTTATTTTCTGCCTTCTTGTAAAAATGTGCCTCTGAATGCAACCCCTAAGAAATCATCCTTTTGTGCTGTTGATCTTCAAAAATAATGAACGGTCAAAACCCTCTATCAAATCTTGAAAAGACATCTTAGAGAGCAAATGATTGTTCTTGAGCTCCAACCTACAAAGACAAATAATGAATAATGATGTCCAAGCTTGATACATAGTGATTGATGCTTGAATGCATCAAGTATGGGCACCAACTCATGATTGAAGACTGATTTGGCCTGATCTGGAGTTCTAAAAGCTGATTTCCACTAATTGTGGGTCATTTTGGCCAAGTTTTCCTCCAAAATCTCTAACTCAAGTCAACAAATCCCTCATTGACTTTTGGGCATCCCTTTTGAGTTTGAACACTTTTTTCATGATTTAGAACATCTGTTCGATCTACTTTCCCGGTTGATCAGTTGATCCTGAACAACTGCTGATAGATTTGTTGTTGAGCTGGGACCGTGCTGAAGGGACGTGCTTGGGAGGTGGTAAGCCGGAAAACTAAGTTTGAGACTCTAGAAGACTAGGCGCCTTTCTTCAGCAAGGGCACTTTTGCACCTGCCTTAGTCAATTTTCAATGTTTGTTCTTCAACTTCTCCATTTAGATCTTCCATGCTTTGATTTGATATCCTCGTTGACTAACGAGTTAGACAATCTCACTTGACAATTCATCAGGTGACCAACTTGATTCCAAAAGGGATGGCTGGTGTCTCAACCCTTGAAAGTTAGTTTAAGGCTTCAAGAAGCAAGGGCACCTTTCTTCAGTAGGGGCACTTTTGCTCTTTTTTATCAATTATTTTATGTTGAAAACTACTTTAGTTTGATCTCCGTCATCAGATGATTTCCTTGTCGGAATCCTTTGCTGACGGTTTCGTTGTCGAGGTTGATCCAAACGGAGAAGATCATCTTGGGAGTCCTTCAGCCATTTTGTTGGCGTAAAATCTAACACCTCTGGAGTGCAGGTTTGTACGGACAGCTATGTACACTACGCAATGAGTGCTCTTCAAATTAGGAGGGGAAGCTCCCTCGTTGTGCTGGAATGCATGGAAAAGAAAAGTAATCTAAGTCCCTATCTTTTGTTCTCACCGAAGAGGCACAAGGTTAAGAAAACCAAGAACGCGCTAGGGTAAGGATTTTCTGGTTTCAAGCATTAACTACAACTAAGCTATCTACTTTAAATCTATCCAGCCTCAAGAAAACAGAGAGCATGAGGAAATGGAGCAGGATTGACTATCGGACGATAAACGAGTTTAGACTCTCTACTTGAAGGCAAGGTGGCACAACTATCATCTCAATCTAAACAAGCTTATTGGGCACTAACAGATTTAAGAATTCACTAAGACGATCTTATGGAACCCTGTGTGGCATAACACTCGATCGAAACAGCAAAGCCTTCACAAAACAGCCTTTATCTTTATAATCTCACGAAACCCTATGTGGCATAACCTTCGATTATATTGATAAAGATTCACAAAACAGATTTATCGCTGCAACTTCTCGAAACCCTATGTGGCATAACGATCGATCACAATGGTAAATTAACACAAAACAACCTTATCACCTCAATCTCTTGGAACCCTATGTGGCATAACAATTGATTTCAATGATAAAGATGTTCAAAACAGATCTAACTATGGGAGGAATTTACCACGCCAATCTTATGGAACCCTATGTGGCATAACACTTGATTGAAAGTAGTAAAGACTTCACAAAACGATTTTATCATCACAATCTCACGAAACCCTATGTGGTATAACACTTGATTAAAATGATAAAAGATTCACAAGACAGAAAGAATCCACCATCACAATTGCATGAAACCCTATGTGGCATAACACTTAATCATAATAGCGAAGACACATGAACAAATACCAAAAGAGCAATATTGAGGGCAAGGTAGGCGCAGCATATATTTCGCTAAAAGTTATTAAGCAAATGAGCAAAGTTTGCCAGTTATCAAGGTGGAACCCTAAAATCACCTTGAGTTAATCTGATACCTTGCAATGTATGCAAGATTTATTATTAACCCTAATGGCAAACCGTACAGCTTAATCGGAAAGCGTCACCAACCGTACATTTAACCTGTAATAGACAATGCGCATGCACACCCTTATTTAAAGCAAAGTTAACTGGCCACTACCTTCAGTTAACTGGAAACCCTAACCCTAACTCCTGTGTTGATAATTCCAAGAATGAGATAAGCATGTGTTAAGTCAGCAAGTGAACTGAAGACTGGAAGTCAAGTTAACTGCTGCTCATGACTCAACCCTAGAAATTAACTGCACGTTCCAACTGGCAGATCACTCTATGTCAACTCGGTCTAACACTTCGACTAAGAACTCATCGATCTCTCTGTCATCTAGTACTTTGACACTACTCAAAACAACAGTCTGTTTCTTTAGTTCTTTGTCACTTTCCTTGACTGTATGTATACATTCTTTAACATTTTCAGTCGCCTTCTTGAAATTGACATTTTCACGAAAATAATGGCACAGGATCTGAGTAACTTCGGCGGCTTCGTAAATGAAGTGATCTCTGTTCCTTCTGCAACGTAACGCTTCATTGTCAGCTGCTCTGATGAAATCATGAACTAAGACCGATTTGGTCTTGAATTCAGTCTAGTTGAACTACCTTCTGAAAAACTCGCCCATTGACTGTGAACACGGCAATGTTTTGATAACTTTCTCCGGAAAGCTAAAATGCTCTGGACAAAGCTAAAAATAGCCTGTCGGAAGATAATTTTCATTGAAAATTCTGAGACATGGGTTTTGTTCGGAAAATGATTCTAAGACAACCCACAACATCAGATTTGTGAAAAAACGCCATTTAGCTTGACATGCAAAGATTATTCAGTCGAGAATTGCAGGGGTTTTTAGAGCTTCTCGGGGCAATTTTTCTTGAGAAAATCTGGAACATGGGTTTTATGTACAACGGAATTCTGAACAAACCCAGATGATGAGATTTACAAAAAGATGTGATTTTGACCCACATGCAAAGAAATTCTCGGAAAAAAGCACAGAGCTTCAGAATGAAGACTACGGGGCAATTTTCTCAAAAAAATCTAAGACGTGGGTTTTGCTGCTGATGCTGAAATATGCAAACCCAGATGGTCAGATTCTGAATATTTGTTGAATTTATGCGAAGAAAGTACCTAAGATGAGAAATAGAAGAAATAAGACAGAAGATAGAAAGTTTTGCTTGTTCTGCTTCTGAAGAATTCGCCAATCTCTTTTCTGGAACTTGATGAAACCTGCATGCAAAGTGAAAATAAAGTCTGGAATCTTCTTCCTTTGCACAATCTGAATTCGTTACTACGAAGAACGCTGAATTCTGACACCTGTAGCACCTTTAGCTTGCTGGTCGCTCAAGAAGAATATAAACTTCGAAGTTTGAAATGAAGAAATAATGGACGCCAAGGCTGAAATAAATAAGCTTTCATCTTTGAAATTCGCATAAAGCATCAAATCCATGAAAAGTGCGCTTGGCTTGTGATTGGACCCCAACTTAGTTAACTGAAACAAAGATAAGCTAAATAAGGCGTCATGCTTTAGGGTTTTCCCTTTTCAATCTTCAGTTAACAAATTCATGCGAATTTGACTTTAGTTGACAATTCTTGTTGAATTCGCCATCTTCACACTTGCTTTAAATTCACAATTTAGAACTAAAGCGTCCCTTTTGAGAACTTCAGTTGACAATCTTTGTTGAAAAGAATTCGCCAATTTCATGCTTTAAACAATTCTAAAAATAGCGACCCTTTTCAATCTTCAGTTGGCCTTCAAAAATGCGCCAACTTCACACTTATGCTTCAATATAATTCTAAAAATAACAACCCTTTCGGAACTAAAGTTATTATTCCTTGAAAAGTGCGTAGCTTCACAAAACTATGCTTCACCAAAAATATCTAAACATGGCGACCCTTTTGATAAGTTCAGTTAACACTCAAATTCGCCATCTTCACAAATTTATGCTTCATCAAAATATGGCGACCCTTTTAGAACTCTAGTTAACACACAATGCAGCGCCATCTTCACTAAAACTTCACAATTTTGACCAAATTCACCATGCATGTAAACTCCAGTTGACATTCACTGATAATCTTCAGTTAAGTGGACGTGCAATCAAGTTAACTCAACATGCAAGATAGTTAACTGAACATGCAAACTAGTTAACTCGACATGCAAACTGAAAGATCACTCCACATGCCAATATACGAACTGAAGATGACAACCCAAAATCGTTCAGTCTAACTGCAATCAGAACTCCAGTTAAGGCGTCCATTCAACTCTCTTTCGAAAACTCAACTTTGAACTCTCAAACGAATTCCAGACTTAGCCAAATTTCATGAAAATTTAAGCTAAAACCTCTGTCGGGACCTCTGTTCATCTTCTGACACTGGTTGACTAACTTCTCCGATTGACTAGCTGACAGGTGCATCGCAGAGCTAAGTAAAAACTAATCAAAAGATATCTTGAGATCGAAACGGCGCAACCGACATCCGCCAAGGCTCAAAAATCCAAGCGCTTTTTCTTAAAAGCCGCTATTTTTAGATTCTATCGTCAAATTTTGACTTCTCAGATTGCATTTGCGGAAAACAAAAATCCTTCATAAACTTTCATTTTCTTAATCCGTGACTGAACTCAAGTTCATCATGGGGTTAAGTCGCTCGAGATGATCAGCAGCTGCACTTCTTTTCCCCGTAAAACATCATCCGAGGGTGAAAACAAGAGCCTTTCAAAGTTGTTTTCATTCCAGACTTAGCCATTTCGAAAACGAAGATATAAAAACTCACCTTAACTCGAGACATCTTCCGATCCGGATTTCCGGAGATGCAACGAAATTTGAACGAATACCTGACATGCTCGGAATATCCAAATCATCGTAGTTTAGTTGCATTAAAGGCTGGAAAAGCTTGGCTTTCTCAAAATGTGCTCTTTTGCTTTCTTTTCCCTCGATATTTTGACTAAGATTTAACCCAACATTTGACCTCTCCGCCTCGACGCTCAGCAACTCGCATTCACCCTCGACGGATGCTTAAGCTCGAATAAATGTGAGATAAACATCTTGGGTGGCATTTAGCCTACGCCTCACCTCAAAAAGATGGCGCCTTTTCCAAAAGCTGCGCTTTTCCGTGTTAGCCAATTCTTGCTTTCGCCTCGATTTGCACTGTATCTTCCGTAACTCGAACAAAACAGGTCCGTTTGACAGGCTTGATAGCTTACTGCGAAGCTGACGTGATGCCGGACAAATGTCTGCTGGAGGTGACAAACCATAAAAACAGGATCTGAGCCCCTAAAAGATAGGGCGCCTATTTCAGAATGTGCTCCCTTCTCCAGAGATAGAAAATTTTGATGTTTTTCGTTCGGATTTTCATTTTTCTTAAATCTCTTCGGTAATAGACTGACATAGTACTGACACCAATTCCATATTTGAAAACCCCAAAAACGACCATTTGACAACACTTTTACAAGATTAAGACTCAATTAAGCAAAATGCCTTAGTGAAGCAAAATTTTTGGTTTTGGGTACAACACATTTGACATCATCTGAGTGCCCAAAAGAAAGGGCGCTTTTCTTCAGCAAGGGCGCTTTTTCTTGATACTTGGCACATTTTTTAGTGTTCTTTTGGTATCCTTTTCTGGCCTTTTCTGCTTGATTGCTTCCTCTACTTGCCTGACAGGTTTGATGAATGCGTTATTGGTTTGATCGAGAGGCTGAGAGGGAGCTGAACAAGTGCCTTATACACATCAGCTGCTGATAATGTCATTAGGTACCTCAAAAAGAAGGGCGCCCCTAGACAATAGGGGCGCTTTTACCTTAAAGCTCATTGATTTATCTTCAATTTGCATGCTCAGTTGATCAATCACTGCAATTGTTTGACTCATCTCGTAGGTTCGCTAACGGATTCATTGTGAAACTAGATCGGAGTTGGATAGAATTCATGAAGACAACATTTCTCAATAGGTGATATCTTCATCACCCCATTCAAGGGTGCCTTCTCCATGCTAAGCAGTCATTTTGGATGTTCTTCATAACAGCCTCTTTGCCTTCTGTTTGACATTTGCCAGTGATCACTTCATCAGATGGGTTTGCTGAATGTTTTGTTGTCGAGCCAGTAGGAAGACGCAGAGGATTACTATATTGGAGGAATCAAGTGACTGCATTTGGCCCCTAAGATCCAAGGGCGCCCCTCTTCAGTAAGGGCGCTTTTAGCACATGTGCCTGAATTCTCTTTGGTAGCATTTCCAGAGTTAGCCAAATTTTGGCCTTTTGTGGTTTCCAGAATCTCCTTCGTCAAACATCTTTTTAATCCTTTTCTACCATGCTTGCATCGTTGAAGCTTGGCTTTCAACACCTGGTATTGGCCAATCTGCCATTATTGGCTGCGAAGCTCCTAACTTTCTTCCTGAAAAATGGAAATAGACCCACCAGAGTAAAACATACTTTTTGATGATTCTAACTTGACCTGTGTGATCGTGAAGTCAATTAATCCTATCAAAATCATTTTCAATCATTTCCGGGAAGGTCCTATTTTTGGGGGTTTCCCTAAAAATAGGGATTTGAAACCCTAATTTTCAAATTTTCAGAAATCTGCACATATGTTCCTTGACATAAGCCCACAAAAACATTACCTTCTACTTGACCTAAAACATACTTTTGACATCATTTTACATGACTTAGATCATTTTAACAAAAATGTCTCTTTAAAAGCAAAAATTTATTTTGGGTACAACAGATCTTAAGATATCATTATTTATTCACATTTTGTTAATATTTACTCAATTGTTCTTTGTTATTCTATATGAGTTGTGATTTTGGGTCATATTTAAGAAATATTCTTTTTGTTTCTTTCTCTATTGCTTCGTGAAAGGCTAAACCATCTGATCTTTGCAAGAGAGAGTTCGTTATTTCAAGTTACATTTATTAGGAAATGTGTAGTGCATTGCATTACAAGATCATCGGTGTTTTCTTTTTTGATTTCATATTTACTTTGCATTCCTACTTTGAATTAATGCCGATATGCTTCATTTTATATTAAAAAGAAGTGTGATATGCTTTTACAGTCTGCCTTTCCTCATAAGAGGGAGCATGACCTAGACACGGATTTTGCACCTAGATTCAATGCAAACTTGGCAAATTAAAAAAACCATGAAATATTGAGGTTTTTAAGGATTTAAAGACACAATAAACCAGTCAAATAGAAGCTACTTTGATCAAATAAACAAGTATACACTGATCACGAGTCTAAAAGCAGATTCTAGCTGAAGGAAACAACATTGTTAAATATATAAATTATGAATATTGCTAAATTTATGCAAATTTCTTGGATTATAAAATCCATGGCATCAAAAGAATTATCAAAAGTAAAAATATAAATTTATGGCTTAGAGGAGCCTACGTCACTTGTCCCAACATCACGACAAGTCTTGCACTAGCTTCATAGATAGGTCTTGGATGATGATGCAGCTAATATATCTACTTGTGTCTCAGTGACACCAACATCCAAGGGGTTTGTTCATGCTCTATTTTCTTGTGCTTTATCCTCCTTTGCCATGGCTACTACCCTTGCCTCTGAATCCATTTGATCAATCCATGTAAGGTCCTCATTATTGAAGACAAGATCCTCAACCTTGGTGATCCAATATGATTGTGGATCAACCTCCTCTAGAGTGATGGGAGATAAGTTAGTGCCCAATATTTAATTGTGATGGAGGTGAAGATTGTAATGAACATACACAAGATCATTCAATGTTTGCACTAACAACCTATTATAGTTCTTGGATTATATGTACTCAAACATACTCTAGTTGCACTTGCATCTTGAAGCACTGTATGGTCCTTGTCATTGAAGATGGGATCCTCAACCTCGGTGATTCAATCTAACTATGGATCAACCTTCTCTAGAGTGATGGGAGATAAGTCAATGCTCAAGATTTATTTGTAATGGAGAAAAAGGTTGTAATGAACATACACAAGTTCATTTAACCTTTGTACTAACAACCTATTGCACTTCTTAGATTGTATGTACTCAAACATACTCCAATTGCACTTTCATCCGAAAGCACTATATGGTTGGCTCAAAACATGAATTGCAATCCTCTAAAGATTTCGAATCTTAGCACCAAGCCTTTCCCACCATACATTTGAAATGTGAAGAAGAAAGATCAATCTCATTGTTTAACTTTGAGTTTCAATAATAACATAAAAAAGAGAAAAGTTTTAATTTTAACTTAAATTATGCATTTAATAGATTTTTACTTGGTTGTAATGTCGTTTGAGTTGCCTTGCATATCTCTCATGCAAAGAGGTCTCCTTGTGCAAGCTTGAAGATCTCTATACTTGTGATTATCTGCAGTCCAACCAAAGGATCAAGTGCCATCCATTCTATGTCTATGTAGAGCCTACTCAAGACCCCCTTATCAGCCTTGAAATCTAGGCAGAATTGAAATGTTGTATTGAGGAAATAGGTAGCTGCATGTAAGGGCTTGTGAAGTTGAAGGTGCCATCGTTGATCAATGGTGTACCATACGGGATGATACTTATCCTCATCCCTAGCATAAATGGATCTAATGGCCTCCTTTGCCCTATCCATGTTCCCATGCATGTAGCCCATTTCGGGCTTCTACTTTTCAACAACTTGTAGGATAACTAAAGGCTTTGGGGTTACAATCATTGTGAAACATTAACATAAGTAAGTGTGAACAAAGAAAAAACAGATAAAATGGAAATATGAATAAAAATATAATGAAAATTTACTTCTACAATTCCTGGGTTAGTTGCTAGAAATTGTTCTCATCAAAGATTCAATCAACCATGTCAACCCTTGCATTGGTCTTTGCATGTGATGATGTAGACCACTCCTCACTAAGAAATATGTGCCTCGAAGTACCCTTTGATTGAAGCATGGATTGCAACATGATAAAATTGGTTGCAAAGCAGGTTATTCTAGGACAAGACAACTCTTTTTTGTTCGTGAATTTCCTCATTAGGTTGAGGACCCAAGTATGATTATGCATGTATTTACAAATATTCTAGCATACTCTACAAATGTTTTGATCCATGGAGTCTAGAACAAGGATGGCTTCTTGTCCATGTGAAGTCTATTTGCAATAACATTATTTGCTGCATTATCAGTAACTATTTGCACTACATTCTTCTAAACCATCTCAACCAAGACTCCCTCCAAAGCTTGACAAAGGATTTTAATATTTTTTGTGTTTCTTGAAGCATCGATTGACTTCAAGAACACTGTGCCACCCGAGAAAGAAACAAAATAAACAATCTAGTAAATTAGAAATTAGAAATATTAATCACTAAATCAACAGATTGCAAGAAGTACAATTACTTGATGAAGAAACAAAAAAAATCAACAATGTTCTATTTCTCTTATCGGTCCAACTATTAGTCATGTTTGTGCAACCTTTCTTTCATATGTCACACTGTTCGTCATTTTTTTCTCAAATCAACCACTTTTTGACTCAAAATGGAGCCCTTTAATTAGGGGCTTTGAATCTCGCCCCACAATTAGTAATGGCATCTATCATGTTTTGCTAATAAAGAGACCTAGAATAAATAAAATAAACAAAATAAGTATTCTAAATTGAGAGTTTAACTTTAAAATTTACATACTCTTAAATGCAAAAATTCAAGAGAAAGAAATCAAACTATATTTTAAAACAAAAAATAATAATTACCTGGTTTAGTGAGATGGAATATTGTAATTGAATGAAACATCTCCAATTGAACTTCTTGCGGCATCATGTTTATGCTTGTTCCAATCCATACTTTCAATTGATGGTTGGGCACATGGAGTAGTGTGTGTAGCAAAATATGAATCTAAATTAGATAACGGTCCATGATCTTTAGGTCTAATACTAACACTACCACTACCACTATCACTACTCAGAGATCTAGGAAATGGAGGAATGGAAGAAGCCTCTCCACCAATGTTCGTAATTTCTTCTTTTTGCCTTTTTTTAGTTCTTTTTGTTGCTCAAAATTCTCTAATTGGCTTTGCACTTTGCTTATAACTTCAAAAGGCTTTGCTAGGTATGTTTTAGCATCACGTCATGGTATTTGTGCAAGGTGATGCTTCAATCGGTTAATACCTCCACCAAACATTATTGTTTTGCAATGGACATATGTTATCTCCCATTTTTATGTCATAGGAATAGCATGTTTCCAACAAGGATCCTTTTTAATTGGGGTCGACATTGTGATTGAAAATTTGGAATAATTTATAAATGTGAAGTATGCTGCAATAAGATATAAATGGTAAATAAATTAGCATCTACAATTTCTAGTTAAATTAAAATAGATAAATTAGAAAAAACTAAAAAAATCTAGGGTTTGCAAGTATAAAATTAAAAAAATATTAAAAATAGCTAGTGTTTGTTCTTTTTTCCACTAACCTAAAATAAAAAAAAAAAAAACACAATGGAAAATTGAAAATAACAAAAAAATAAATACGAACTTACCTCTTCAAATTTGCTTCAAAATGATGGTAGGCTGCTCTAAATCAATGGTGGGCTTTTCCAATCCTGAGTAGGCTCCTTTAGATTTGTCAAGGTCTGCTGCAAACCTGCCCAAATGGTCTTCAATCATTGTTTCTCACTCAACCTATTTGTTGATTTTCTCTTCAGTGGAATATATCTTTTGCTCAAAAACTAGTTTTTTCCTCCTTGTGTTTGAAAATGAAATGAATGTGAATTTAGGGTGTGAGAGATCATTTTAGGTGTTTTTGTTTGAACTCTTTATGTTTTTCTTAATTTTGTTTTGTTTTTTATATTCATTTCCTCAGCCACAAGCAAGTCTTACGTTTTCATTATGTTTTAGAAGTAAGCAGTTGCCTTTGAATCTTGCTGAGATTTTTGTTGTATTGCATCAGCAAGGTGTCTTATGGCTTTTTCTTCTAAGAGAAGTTGATTTTGGGGTTATTCATGACTAAGTTGCATTATGGCTTGGTGCCGAATAGAGTGAGCAGTTGCCTTTGAATCTTGCTGAGATTTTTGTTGTATTGCATCAGTAAGGTGTCTTATGGCCTTTTCTTCTAAGATAAGTTGTCTAATGGCTTCAGTTTTGTTTCAAATCCCAAATAATTTTGATTAGCAGATTTATGCAGTCAATCTGATGTTTGAATCAGTTCTGGAGAGTCACCTGGTTTTCCTTTTGCCATTGAATGGAGAAAGGAGTTATATTAACTGCTAAAACAGTGTCATATCAGTGTCCCCATCCATCTTCTGAACTAGCCCTTGAATGACATCATTGATTTTTTTGAAGCTTCAAATAATTTTGATTAGCAGATTTATGCAATCAATCTGATGTTTGAATCTATTTTGGAGAGTCACGTGGTTTCCTTTTGCCATTGGTATGAGAAAGTACTTATATTCACTGCTTAAACAGTGCCATACCAGTGTCCTTATCCATCTTCTGAACTAGCCCTTGAATGGCATCATTGATATTCTCCAGTGATATCATCATTGAGGAGTTAGAAGAGGAAGCAGTCTAGGTAGTTTAATCAAGGATGAGCTTTGGAAATCTTGTAGGAGCAGCAGTTGGTGTGAACTTAATAGGATGGAGTTTGCCAAGGTTCATTGTATTTGAGGGCTGTATGTTGACCAGAGGTGGAGGTCTGGTCATATTAGTGAGTGGAAGAGAAACAAGGGAAAACAACTCAGTGGGGTTGGTTACTTTCCTTGCATGTAAAAATGCTATATTTAAAAATGTTGAGCTAGGGGACAGGGTTAAATTTTCCAACCTCTTGAGCAAAAGGGATGACTGGAAGGTGCCATGGCAAAGGGATCTGCAGTTTATTTACCCTAAGTGCTGCATTCTTGAGCTCCATTCTCTTCATCCTCAGCAATGATTAATGTTTGAGTTTTGTTCTGCATCACAACAGTATCCTTTATAACTTTCCTCTTTGTCACTCTTTGGGCAAGTTTTTAAATTTAAAGGCTTGTGTGCTAGCTTTAAACACTTGCACTTACAGCAGCGCTCATCATCCTTTGTAGCTTTGGAAAGGATACAAGACTTTCTTTGCTGCTTCTTGATTAACATCTGGGCACAATGCTTAAAATGCCCAAATAAAATGACCTTTTAAGCTCCTAACTATCATAATAGAGACTTCATGACAGCTGCTGACATGAGCAATGAAATATGAAATTATGAAAACTTATCACATCAACTTCTTCAAAGTATGTATGACTTGTTGGAGTATGGGAAACACTGAGAGGCGGGGTGGGAGAGGAGGGAAGGAGTGAATCAGTGTTTGTAGAAACCCCTGTTCTCACCGATCACTGAAACTGTTTGTTTTTTGCTTGTTTTTGACGTTTTTGGTTTGTTTTGGTGTTTTTGCATGACAAGTGAAAAATGCGATTTTGAAAGAAAATGATATAAAATCTCTAATAAATACAATAGGTCCAGATCTAACATAAAAAGACTCAGAAGACCACAGCTAAAGATTGTATTATTTTTCCACAGCTATTACAATGATAAATCTCTGACATGCAGACAAGATAAGACAAAAATATCAGATTAAAACCTGATTTGCAGCCAACTGCGAAAAGCCATGAAATGGTACGGCCATCAGAGAATCCTTCTTTCCCCTGCGCTAGATGATAGAAAATGATGCCAGATGCATAGGCGCCCCCAGTTGTGAAGTCAGACTGCAAGTAGAGAAGGCGATTTGCATTAAACAGAAAAGTACGGCCCTTTAATGATGGTACGGCCCTGCAGATCAGAACTGTACGGCTATGACAGCAGCAAACAATAAAAAGTACGGCCCTTGTTTGAAGTCTCCAGATCTCAGGAAATAGGCGCCTTAAATGAAGAAACTCTTCTGGATGAATTACAAACTGAAACCTTGAATATATTTTTGACTGTGAAGCTTTGTGATAACTTCTGGATGAAGATATCTCTCTGAAAGCAATAGATCAGCTGATATTTCACAGCTTCTGAACTGCAACACTGAAGATGGCTCGTTCTCCAATGCCAAAACGAAAATTGGAACCCTTGGCTCTGTTCTCAGAAGAAGACTTGATCAAAAATTCGATTTTCAACATAATGAGCTCAAATCCCAATGAAAACCCTTATATCTCCTCAAAAGTTCGACTTTTCTCAATTAGGCATCATTTAAATAAATTCAAACTTTTCTTTTTAATTTTTCAATAGTTTTCAATCTCACTTTTAATTATAAATTATAATTAAAAGTGGCCCCTTCAATGATGGTCGACCCCTTGAGACAAATCACTTAAGTTATAATATTAAAATATTATAACTTTATAATATAAGCTCCGAATAATTAATATTTAATTAATCAATTAAAATATTAATATCTCCCTCAAAATATGTCCAATTCACGAACCGTCTGAAGCTGGTGAATAAGTGAGTGATTCTGCATATGACCAAACCATACTGCTAAAAATAGCAGTGGTGCTCCGCTGAATGCCAAATACTGCTAAAAATAGCAATTCAGGCAAAATGCAATCGATCCCGGAACGAAGCCAATCAAATCACAACCGCCGGGCCAGCCCATCAAGACCTCTATCCATCCACGTATCGCCTTAAGGAGAGGGCCGATAATAGCTAATCAGAAGCTCGCAGATGTCAATCCAGAAGGGGACATGACAAATTCTCCCCGAAATTGCTTTGTCCTCAAGCACCTTAAATTCGATGTCGAGAATATCCTCGCTTTCTCCCATGTCGTGATCCTCCATCGCAAATCTTCCATTTCACCAACATTCCTCGATAGTCCTCCACGAATCGCCTTCTCTCAGATCTGCATAGACTCGCATCGAACTGAACTTCATCATCTGCTGGAGGTAAACTCGGCTCTTCATACTGTATCCCTTGCACGCCTTCTTACACGGATGGAAAACATTGTGGACCTTGCTCTTTGCCGGAAGTTCTAGCTCATAAGCCACCTCTCCAACACGCCTCAGGATCCTGAAAGGACCGTAATATTGTGGCTTAAGCTTCTCTGAACCACTCTTCCTAAGAGTAGACTGACGGTAGGGCTGCAGCATGAGGTAAACCATGTCTCCCACCTCAAAAGACCTCTCTGTCCTCTTTTGATCTGCATACTGTTTCTGCTGATTCTGTGCCTTATCAATATTCTCCTTGAGAGCCCTCATAGTGTCCTGACTCTCCTGCAATAAATCTCCAGCACTCGGCACTCTACTGTCACTTAGTAGCAAATCCAGAAAGCTAGGTGCCTCATAACCGTACAACGCCATGAAGGGGGACATCTGAATGGTCATGTGGAAGGTAGTATTATGGCAATTACTCGCACAGATATATCCACTTGACCCATGCCTTTTGCTGCCCTACAATGTAGTTCCTGAGGTAACCTTCCACCCATTTATTCACTATCTCCGTCTGACCATCGGTTTGCGGGTGGTAACTGGTGCTCGATGTAAGCTCGGTCCCACAAAGTCTGAACACCTCCTGCCAGAAGTGACTCAAGAACCGATTATCCCTGTCACTCACTATACTCCGAGGCAACCCATGTAGTCTGAATACCTCACAGAAGAAGACCTCTGCTACCTGTGTAGCTGTGTAAGTGGTGGTAATTGGAAAGAAGTGGGCATACTTTGTCAGCCGATCCACAACTACATATATACAATCCCATCCTTGGGCTTTAGGCAAGCCCGTAATGAAGTCCATCGACAGGCATTCCCACTTCCTGTCAGGAATCGGAAGTGGCTGCAATAATCCTGCCGGATACGTGTTCTCCTGCTTGTTCTGCTGACAAACAGGGCACTCACGCACATACTGGAGAACATCTGCCTTAAGTCCTTTCCATGTAAATCTCTCCCGAATCTGTCTATACGTTTTGAAGTACCCGGGATGTCCTGCTGTAGGTACATCATGAAACGCTTGCATGATAGTGTTCTTCATTTTTGATCCTGGGATCAAATAAATCATGTTCTTGTAAATGATCAAGTCATTCACAAGCGTGTATCTGGTGTCAACCATCGATCCCTCAACAATACTGGATGCCCAAGTATCCTTGGCATACTCAGCCACAATCAAATGCTTCCAATCCTTTGTAATGTGAACCATAGAGCTCAGATAAGGCCTGCGTGAGAGAGCGTCAGCCACTACATTCTGGGTGCCTTTGATGTAAGAGATATCAAAGTCATATGCCTGCAATTTACTCACCCACTTCTGCTGACGATCATTGAGATCTTGCTGCCCCAGGAAATGCCTCAAACTGTTGTGGTCAGTTTTAATGCAGAACTTACTGCCCACGAGGTATTGCCTGAACTTTGCCAAGGCATGCATTATAGCTAGCATCTCCTTATCATAAATACTGTAGAGCCTCTCTGGTCCTCTGAGTTTACGGCTCTCATATACAATAGGGTGCTTGTTCTGCATAAGCACCGCTCCAATGCCCTCACCAGAAGCATCGCACTGAAGCTCAAAAGGCTTCGAAAAATCTGGTAGTGCCAACACTGGACACATAGTCATCAGCTCCTTGAACCTCGCAAAACACTCCTGTGCCTCAGGAGTCCAACAGAATGCACCTTTTTTTAACAAATCTGTCATAGGTGTTGCATGACGTGAATAACCATTCACGAATCTGCGATAAAACCCACACAAACCAAGAAATCCTCGTAGCTGTGTAAGGTTCGCCGGAGTAGGCCAGTCTATAATAGCGCTGATCTTCTCAGGATCCATCTGCACTCCCTCGACACTGATGATATGACCTCAGTAGCTCAACTCGGTCATCCCCAAATCACATTTGGACTCCTTGGCATACAAGGACTCCCTCTCCAAAATACTGAGCACGGTCTCCAGATGAGCCAAATGCTCCTGCCAAGTCCTGCTATAAATAAGAATGTCAAGAAGACAAGCATATCTCCTCGCCAGTTGAATGGAAACCTTGTTCATGGACTGAAATGCTGGTGTGTTGGTGAGCCCAAACGCATCACCACAAACTCGGCGTCCTCAATGACAACGAAAATGTACTTCTCAATATCCTGCTCAAACTCGACCGGTGATATCCCTATCGCAGTCTATCTTAGTGTAGTTAACATGCACCGCTGGTTTCATCAATAAGCTCATTCTGGCGCGAGGTATGGGTAATTGCTTGATAGTCCTCTTATTCAAGACTCTATAATCTATGCACATGCGAAGGGTACCATCCTTCTTCTTCACTAGGACAACTGAAGAAGGAAATGGTGATTTACTTGGTCAAATGTGACCCATAGCAAGCAAGTCCATGATTGTCTTCTCTATCTCATCCTTCAACCTCTTAGGATGCCCGTAGGTAATCATGACGGGGCTTAGCACCCTGCCTATAATGCCTTCAATGCCCTCAAGGTCTGAGGTCTCCTCGTGGAATATCACTAAAACCTTTCTCATGCTTTAATTCTCAACTGCTGAATGTCAGGATGATACTTAGTCTTATGCTGTCCCTCCTGTATAAGTGCCAATGTGCACTCGGCAGCCCACTCTACCATGTCATGCCGCATGAGTCTCTCCATCCGACGAAAGGAAATAGTCTTGATATTGCTGTCCCGAATGGCCTTCAGGATATGTGTCTTCCCATCCACATCAAAACGAATCTCCATGTCTTTGAGACGAAGAGTGACTTCCTCAAGGGAATGAAACCACTTCATGCCCAAGACTAAATCGATATCCCCCATGTTCACCATGTAATAATCAGCCTTGAATTCATAGTTATTCAAGCGCAAGGGGAGATCCTTAATCATACGTTCACACCTGAGAGTGTAACCGTCGGCCACCTTAACCCTAATGCCTTTGAACTCCTCAGTTATGAGTCCGCGCTTCTCCACAAATCTAGCATCGATAAAATTGTGGGTGGCTGCTGTGTCGAGAAGGGTGATGACCCTTTGTCCTGCCAAAACTCCACGAAGTCTGAATGAACCTTCCTGTTGAATGCTAGATAGTCGTGCCTCCTGAATCTGAAGCTCTGACTTTGCCTCTGCCTTAGGCTCTGAAGCCTCTGACTCTGACTCCTCAGAACTCTCCTGCTGTTCGGAACTCTCATATTCTGACTCCTCGTAATAAGCCCACATCACTCGATTGGCCTTGCCCTTAGGCCGCAAAGGACAATC
This sequence comes from Sequoia sempervirens, assembly GCA_007258455.2. Lineage (NCBI taxonomy): Eukaryota > Viridiplantae > Streptophyta > Pinopsida > Cupressales > Cupressaceae > Sequoia > Sequoia sempervirens. The sequence continues at coordinate 40,500 of VDFB02289028.1, read as the reverse complement.
ATGGTTGGAATCATAGGGACCTTTGCAGTAGAAGCAAAGCTTCTTCCTGTGTAAATCATTAAGAGCCTCGCGATCCAAGGGTGGTGCTGCTGATTTCCCCTTTGAGTCACTCTTAAAATCAGATCTCTGGTTATTCTTATTAAATCCTTTATTGTCCTTGAATGAAAAAGTGTTCTTGGAGTTGAATTTGCTGGATGGTGCTGCCAACTCGATACTACGTGCCTTCTTCATAGCCTCAGAACGGGCGAGTGATCAAAGGCTTTGATCCAACCTTCAATGGTTCCATCGCCCTCCATGAAAAGCACTACAAGTCGCCTCTCTGAAATATTCAAAACCATAACCGACAATCTTCTGAAGTCACCAATGTAAGACTCCAAACTGCCACTCTGTCGCAACTGAGCCAAATCTCTGAAGTAGGATTCTAGATCCTTCCTGTCAAATCGTTCCACCAACCTGTCAACAAACTCCTGATATGAGGTGATCCGATCATGCTGGAGTGTCACCATCCCGTGGTGCCACCAGTCGTAAGCTGCCCCCTCAAGATGCAATGTCGCATACCTGATACATCCCTCTCAGCCATCGGACGCAATGTGAGGAAGGTGTCTAGCTTACTGATCTAGGACTGAGCTGTAACCTTGCCACTACCGTCGAACATCGCTAGAGGAGTCTCGCTTTGTAGCATGCTTCGTATCGAAACTGATGTTCAGGTCTCCAACTCCGCCGACTTCGCGGATGTTCTCTCCTCCTCGCAGGTGATGAATTGGTCGGCGATCCTCTTTGACATCGTGAAAATAACTCCCACTCCTCGCTCATTATATGATTCATAACAACCATGCCTCACTTGAATATTCACGCCTGCCTCACAAAAGAGTTTAGTTGGCCTCGGCTCGGCTGCTCAGAAAACAAATGCCCTAGGTACCTCGGATCCTGCATCACTCCTGTCCTTGTCACGATGTGGTGATGGTCTCCTTGGCGTACCTAACCTCTGGAGTGCCTCTGTCAACTGTTGTAGCACATTGTTAGACTGCCGTTGACCTGCTCGTAAATCTCTGAGAGCGTGTAGAACCTCTGCATCGTCCTGATCCCTAGGGTTTTGAGGAATATCTGTTCTAGGAATATCTGTTCTGTCAGCCATGTTTCCCGGCTGCCTGATCAAACCCTGTTGCCTGTCAATCAAGGCTCTCCTGCGAGTATAATACCTGTGTGGCCCAACCTCCTGTGGCTGCATAAGATTGCTAAACCCTCAGGATGGCAAGATTTAGCTCAGATACCACTGTAGAAACCGCTGTTCTCACCGATCTCTGAAACTGTTTGTTTTTTGCTTGTTTTTGACGTTTTTGGTTTTTTTGGTGTTTTTAAAAGCATGACAAGTGAAAAATGCGATTTTGAAAGAAAATGATATAAAATCTCTAATAAATACAATAGGTCCAGATCTAAGATAAAAAGACTCAGAAGACCACAACTAAAGATTGTATTATATTTCCACAACTATTACAATGATAAATCTCTGACATGCAGACAAGATAAGACAAAAATATCAGATTAAAACCTGATTTGCAGCCAACTGCGAAAAGCCATGAAATAGTACGGCCATCAGAGAATCCTTCTTTCCCCTGCGCTAGATGATAGAAAATGATGCCAGATGCATAGGCGCCCCCAGTTGTGAAGTCAGACTGCAAGTAGAGAAGGCGATTTGCACTAAACAGAAAAGTACGACCCTTTAATGATGGTACAGCCCTGCAGATCAGAACTGTACGGCTATGACAGCAGCAAACAATAAAAAGTACGGCCCTTGTTTGAAGTCTCCAGATCTCAGGAAATAGGCGCCTTAAATGAAGAAACTCTTCTGGATGAATTACAAACTGAAACCCTGAATATATTTTTGACTGTGAAGCTCTGTGATAACTTCTGGATGAAAATATCTCTCTGAAAGCAATAGATCAACTGATATTTCACAGCCTCTGTACTGGAACACTGAAGATGGCTCGTTCTCCAATGCCAAACGAAAACTGGAACCCTTGGCTCTGTTCTCAGAAGAAGACTTGATCAAAAATTCGATTTTCAACATAATGAGCTCAAATCCCAATGAAAACCCTTATATCTCCTCAAAAGTTCAACTTTTCTCAATTAGGCATCATTTAAATAAATTCAAACTTTTCTTTTTAATTTTTCAATAGTTTTCAATCTCACTTTTAATTATAAATTATAATTAAAAGTGGCCCCTTCAATGATGGTCGACCCCTTGAGACAAATCACTTAAGTTATAATATTAAAATATTATAACTTTATAATATAAGCTCCGAATAATTAATATTTAATTAATCAATTAAAATATTAACATCTCCCTCAAAATATGTCCGATTCACGAACCATCTAAAGCTGGTGAATAAGTGAGTGATTCTGCACATGACCAAACCATACTGCTAAAAATAGCAGGGGTGCTCCGCTGAATGCCAAATACTGCTAAAAATAGCAATTTAGGCAAAAGGTGTCCGAATGATCCCGAACGAAAGGCAACTGGTAAAACTCTGACAACTGAAGCCAAGCGAAGCTCCATCAAGACCCTGTATCAATCCTATCAGCCTACGAGGGTCGCATAATAGGCTAATCATAAGCTTTGAGAGATGTCAACTGGAAGGGGACATGACAGTGTTTCAATAACCAAATTCAATTCAATTGTGATAGCCAATAGCAGATTCTTAAACACCATGAAAACTCAAATGTTGCAAAGTATATAAAGGAAGCAGCAAGACTGAATTACATGAATCATGATAATCACATGGACCACAAAAGAACCATAACATAGTAATTTTATGAGTGGAAAATCCTTTACAGGGAGAAAAAACCACTCGGAAAATGTATTTTATTGGGCCTCACTAGCAAAATGGTAATCTCACTGATTACAGCCTCACTGGCAAAAAAATCTCATTGATTACTGCCTCACTGGCATAATGATGTTTCACTGACTTTTACAAACCATCAAGATAAAAAGTAAAAGACAAGGGGTTTCTCTGTTTCACCGAAGCTCATGTCAGCTTTCTGCCTTAACACATTTTATGTCCTATAGGCTCCATTATGTTTGAAACCTAGAAAACACAAAATGTATTAACTTTTCTTTGCACTATCTATTTGTGTACAGCCTTTTAAAAAATACAAGATTCAGTTTACAGTCCAACTGCAAACATCATTTTTCAAATGCTCATTTTCATGATACTAGGGTTTCGAGAGAAACCACTTTATACAAACATAATGATCATACAATCAAAACAAATGTATTTGCAAACTCAAACTTTCAACAACATCGATATGCCGTGCATAAGCAAATATATACCAAGCTATCAATAACCTGATAAACTGTATTAGAGCCATACCGTTGTTGAAGACAGTTTGTAACTGAATGAGGAGCTCGAAAACTGCAAATCTCAACTGTAGCATCAACGAATCTTTCAAGAAACTGCACATAATCATCGCTGTCAAAGATTCTTTCAAAGAACCTTCGAAACCTTGAAATTTTGCTGCTGTTCAGATTCAATACATGCTGTTTCACACAAAAACTTTGAAACCCTTATCTGCTGCCACATACAATAAGCTAAAACATTAGGTAGTGATGAGATAAAAATGCTTTAACTTGCTGAGTCGGTATGCCTTAGAAAGGGCCGGTGACAGTATGTTTTTAATCACCCTTCAAACTGTTAGATGTTTGCCTACGGAATGGGATTCAAACCTTACGTACTACTGGCAAACTTGTAATGTGCAGAACATAGGATAAAACAGTAAACTGAAAGATATCATAGTTGAATGCCAGAAACTTTATTCATCATCAAAAATATCATGTACAAGAGAGTATCACAATGCTTACAGTATAAACATCGGCAACAAAGACTCATTCATAATAATTTCCCGACTATCCCAACCGACTACATATAACGCTCGGCGGTGGTTAGATAACCAACCGACACGACGTTTCATAACAACATTAACATAACATTAATCTGAACATGCTTTCCCGAAAGTACATGACATGTTT
>VDFB02289028.1:0-35862 GCA_007258455.2 Sequoia sempervirens | reverse complement strand
TCTCTGGTGCCTCTGCTATGCTAGCCTCCGGGTGTGCAAGTGTATCCTCGCCGATTCTGGCCATCTCACTCTGCTGGGTGTGAATGATTGGCCCTTCCTCCTCCCCTTGTCCCTCTGAGGGACTCTTCTCCTGCTGGTCTGGCTGCTCGGCCACGTCCAAAGTGAGGCCTACCGATCCCAGCCAGCTATTGATCTGTGCTACCCTGGGTGCTCCTGGGGCTGGAGTCGTCTCCTCAGTGGCCTCCGTCATTCCCCCAATTCCTGCTGCCGAGGTTGCCACTCCTGTCGTTGCCGATGCTGGCGGTGGCGTAAGGGAACAGACTGCTGGCAATATCTCGACTGAGGCAGTGGAACCTGCCGCCGATATAGTGACTGCCCCCTGTGATGTGGTGGCGAGAGGTGCCCACCCTGGTGATGCACCTGGTAGTGAAGCAGCTACCCTCAACATTCGCCCTGCTCCCACTGGCGCAATAGGAAGAGTAAATGTTACTAAGTGTGTGCTCTGGGTGGCTGGCGGTGCGGGGAGAGTAAATCCTGCCGGCTGTAACACTGGTATGTCAATCTCGCCTGCCTCGTGACTCCCGATGGCGACAGACACCTCCTGATCGGTCGGTGGACTACACTCCGAGGGCGAGGAAGATAAGTCAATGGGCTCCTCCTGTCAGATGCATCGCTCTGCTCCGAGGCCTCCTCTGATGTTTCCTCTTCCACCGACGCCTCTTTCTGTTTCCTCCTCTTTCCTGAAGCTGTGCCCTCGCCGGCCTGCTTTACTTCCAGTTCCGACCAGTAGAATACGGTCGGCAATCCAGGATCCAGGTGAGTAAGTGGCCGCAACCGACCCCAATTGCCCTCGGGCACCTGTGTGTGAATGGCATCAAGAAAGAGGGCAATGGCGTGCTGAGTCATGTAGAAGGCCTTATGCCTCTGCACTAAAAAATCCCTCATCTGCTCTGTGAGTAACCTCGCCCAGTTGTACACTCGGCCAACGTGGAGTCCGACCATGAAATCAACCAGCCATATAGCAATGTCCGACGCTCGGCTAGCCCCTGTGAGTCGGCATTTCATTAGGTCAAGCAAGCATTTCCATTCTGCTGTTGCTAAGTGGTTTTTCCGAAGGCCTCGATTGCCAGCACTCCATATGGTATGCTGTTCTTCGGCTGACAAGTCGCTTCGACACACCTGCTTGACCAACAATTCCTTGTGTTCCTGTGTCATCCTCTTGGGTTTGTTAACCCCTATTCCCGACGTTGGGACGCCAAACACCCGCTCGAAGTCCTGCGGCCAGAATGAAATGGTCACTTGGCAACCTCTGTAATCAATTACTGAATTGTGCGTATGCCTGCAATAGTTATCCACCATCGCCTTCAGCCAAGGCTCGAACTCCTGAGAATTGAAGAAGGGCACGAGCACAGCCTTGTCTACCCGAGCGTGTCGAAGCGCAACCTTCAGGGAGTGGTCGTCAGGAGTGCTTCGCCACCACTGTTTGCACTCGTTGCCAGTCAAGTTCTCCCATGTCATCATTTCATTATCGGCGTCCATCCTTTTTCTTTTCCCAGACGAGGCTACCTTTGGCTGGTGCTGCATAGCCTTCTTGCCCTTGTCCATCTTTCTGTCAGTTTGGCGATTCCAGCCGACTTTATAACTGTGGAAACTGCCGAAACTATCAAAACTGGCAGATTGCGGCGCAGGCTGATGAAAGCGCGGTGTCGATGAAAGCGCGAACTGAAAGCTGCCCGAGCGCGGTGCTTGCCCGAGCTAGGTGTTGCCGGTGCCGATGGTATGGCTGCCCGATGAAAGCCGGCTGGGAAGGCGGTCGCGGTACAAGTTTTGGAATTCCGATGCGATTTGGCGAATGTGTAGCGAAATTCGTGGCTGCAAATGTTACGCCAAGGCCCGTCACGATTTGGATGGAATGGCGATGCGACTTTACCCATGAGACACGTCTGGTTTGGGAACTTTGTGATTGCCGCTGAATTGGAAGCTCTTTGTAATTGCCGTGCGGCAGAAGACCTTTAATGAAAACCCGATGCGACCTTCGCTTTCTTGTCGCGTTGGAAATCCTGGCGTGAATCTTTATCACGAACCACTAACGCTGGGATGATGTCGTGCAATTCTTGACATCGCGATGCCGTCACGAAATCCTCGATGTTTTGATGCCGTCTGCAGGCACGGAGAGGATCAACAAGTTGCTGTACGATGTCAACCTTGGCACAAATTCCAATCTGTGATGGCCGTACGACCTCCAGTGGGGCTTGTAGATACCGTACGATGTAGTGCTTGGGAAAAAATTCAACTTGCAATGGCCGTACGGTGCAGAACTTGGCCAAATTTTTGATTTGCACTTGCCGTACGATTTCCACTGACAAATAGAATGAAAACTGGGGAACTTGAAAATACCGTACGGTTTGAGAATACCTTGAATGCCATACGACTTCAAAACTTTGAAACTGGTGAAGGCGCCGTACGAGTTCCTTCTCTGTGCTTGACTTGCTAGGTGCGTACGGATTTCTCTGTTCTCTTCTCCCGTCGTGATTTCTGTTTACTTTGCCCTTTCTCCAGACTATTTCCTCTTTAAATGGCCGTACGGCTTGGGGTGCTACATTTATTTCATTTTTAACTTTATTTGATTTAATCGCTTTCCCCCTTGGCCGTACACTTTTTTCTCCGGTCGAGCTTTGGCAACTTTTGATTTTAATATTCTTTCTTTTAATTTTTCGCCCTTTATTTTCTTCAGCCAATTTCTCCTTTGGCCGTACGATTTGTTCAGTAGCGGAGACTTTTATTTTAATTCGCCTTACTTTATTTAATTTGAGCACTTTAATACCTTTCTTAATGTGCCAGTCGTTTAATTTATTATTTAATTTTTTCCTCCTTCCATTGCTTCCTTTTCTGACCTCTTTGTCGTTCCTTTTATTTTTTTCTTCTTTTCTCCTTTCTTCCCATTCGCCTTGTTCTTCCTTACTCTGTTATTTTCTTTCATTTTCATAGCTTTTTTTCTATTTATTTTTATTTTTTCAATCTTCCGTTCATTTTCTTTCTCCTCCCTTCTCTCTTCTTTTCCATTTTCCCTTTCATCTCTTTTCTTTTTTCCTAATTTTTTAATTTTTTCATACTTTTCATTTTTTAATTCCAACACAATTTTTTCATCTCGTACCTGTTCAAACTTGTGGACTGGCGTATCATCCAGTTTTGAGACTCTTCCTTTGTATTCTCCATACTCAGCCGGAAGTGTTTCACTGGTCGGGCCCTCGTCTTCTTTTGCTTCCTCCTTGACCTGCAGCATGTTGCAATTCGGGTGGAAGACTTCATAATCCTTCATCTGCCAGTGAAATAGTCCGCTCAGTGAGCTGGTCTCATCTTCTGAGCAACTTCCAATCTCCAACACCCCTTCTTCATCTGGTTCCATTGTCCTTCTCTCATCATTGTCTGAGTCTCCTTCGGATTCAGATGTCGAAGACGCTAGATCCTCACTGACGGCCTGGTTCTTCAGATCAATGGTGTATTTCCTCCCCCGATTTTCTATTGAGAGTGTATTCCGCTTCCAGTTGTGGGTTGCCTTGGCAGCGATCAGCCATCCCCCGTCCCAAGAGTGCATCGTACGCCTTTTTCTCCATTGGGATGACTACAAAATTCAACAGAAACAGTTGCGTGCCGATCGAGACCTTCTGCTCCATTAGTATACCCAACGGTCTGATGCCATGTTGATCTGCTCCCACGAGGTGGAATGTCGGGGGCCAAAGAGTCGGCTTACCCAGACACTTCCAAGTCTCTTCTGGCAGTACGTTTACTCCTGAACCACCATCGACGATAGTATTAGATAATCTCATGCCCAAGATTTCCATCTCGACGACGGCTGGTTTCCTCCCGATGCTTACTGCTAGGAGCATTGGATCTGAAGTCTCTGCTACCACTTCTGGCGTACGTTCCGTACGTTCTGGTGAACTCTTCGGAAGGTTTTCTTCAATAGCATTTGTCAGCGCTACTTTGAGATAAGGCATCGTTTGCAAGAGATCAGTTACCTTAATGGGTACGGTTGTGTGAAGCACCTGCCGTACGATATTCTTCTCCGACTCCGACTGTAGCAACGTACTGGTAGCTTTCGGGTTCTTGCCTTCATTCGCCATTGCTTCTTCTACTTTTGTCTTGGCCTCCCGAAATCGTTCTTTCTCCGTATGAGGGTCTGGGTAATTTGCCCTTTTTGACTGTGCCCTTGTAATCGCCAAGACTTCCTCGTCAGCGACTTCCAGCATATTGATACTTCCTTTTTGCTTCGGACAGTCGGTGTCATCATGATCACCTGGTCCACACCACTTGCACAGTTTTCCCCCGTTGCCTTGGCCGCTCTGACAATCCCTCGCAAAGTGACCCCATTCATTACTGTTCCGGCATTGAATCATCGGCCGTCCTTTGCTATCATACTGAATTTTGCTTCTCGGCGTATTTCTCCGACTGTTGCGGTAGCCTCCAGCGGATGCATTGTTGTTCTGTGGCTTTGGTGGCGTGGTTGGAGGGGTTGACTGTTCGCCTTGAGTGAAGAATACTCGCGAACTTTTGGTTTTTAAGTTGTATGGGCACTCCTTGACGGAGTGTCCCATGACCTGGCAGATGTCACAGAATAACTTTTTGGGGCAACTTGCCTTTGTGTGACCTTCCGATTTACAGTCCGTACACCATAATTCATTGGCCTCTTTGGATCCGTCCTTGTCGGCCTTCAGTTCTTTCATTATCCTCATCATATCCCGCCGAAGGGCTTGTACGGTTGCCGATTCATCGTCACTTTCCTCGGCACTCTCGTCGTCATCCCTCTTCTTCCCCTTTGAGGAAGTCCTATTTTCACTTTCAATATCCATCGCCCGATTGTAGGCTTCGGTGTACGAGGATGGCGGTACTACTTTCATTTTCCGCCGGAGTGAGGGAATCAGTCCTTCAATGAACCATCGTTTCTTTAAACCATCTGCCGGCTGTGCCTCTAGCTTTCCGATGAGGTCTTTCAACCTCCTGGTGTAGGTCCGTACGTTCTCGTGCTTCCCCTGTTTAGTATGATATATTTCTGTGACGATCTCACTATCGTTCCATAGGAGTTTGAACTCCGCTTCAAAATTTTGCTTCAGACCTCCATGGCTTCTCTCTTGGTCCAATTCCGAAGTTAATCGATGGCACACTCTTCGAGTGTTGTTGGAAACGCTTTCAGCCACTGTCGGGTCATCCTGCCCGCTGGCTATCCAGATTGTTTCACACGTCTTGCAATGCCGTACGGGATCCTCAGAGCCATTCCCCATGAATTTCAGCAACTTTTGCCGATCCGATGAGCCATCTTTACGGTTGACCTCCTTGCGCTTAACCGGATTGACTAGTGGATTCCTCGCTACGTCCTTGTGCGTCACTTGCACTCTTGGCCACGTACGAGTCACTCCACGTCCTCCGTCAGCGTCCTCAACACCTTGGGTCTCGCTTAGATCTCCGATGCTCTCTCTGCCCTGGGGTCTTAAGCTCTGGTCTTCCCCTTCTTAACTCGTCGTCGTCGTCCAAGAGGGACAACTCTCGAAATCGTCTGATGCTACTAGTCAAATCATCTTCATAGAGGTTATATTTTCCTGTGTGAGGAGTGCTGAAGGGGTCTTCGTCCCTTCCTTCTATCAAACTGTGGTGCGTTCGTTCAATGGATGTGTCTATTCTTTGCAAATTTTCATATGTTCTTTTTATGCTCTGATTGATTTCAATTAAGTCCTCATCTAGTTCCTTACCGACTTGCCTTAGTCGTCTTCGCCGATTTTCTTGCTCTTGTAGCCTGAGTGATCGCCGAACTTGTTCTTCCGAAGTCCCGTGCCCGTCAGGTACTCTATTCCTATCTTTGTTCGGCCGTACGGGCATTTAGTTGTTCAAGCGATCATTGCTGATTGCCGGAAGTACGACGCCGGCTAGTATCGCGTTCTTCCTCTTCACGTTTGGTTCTGTCTTCACAACGTTGCACGATTTGCTGCCTTCGGCGCTCGCGGGCTTCTTCCTCTCGCAAGTCTTGCAAGATAATGAAATGGCGGGCCAGTAACCTGGGCATGCGATTCAGGAGGTGGTTCACCTCGTCGTTCACTTCCAGCCGATCCCAGATGACTTCCTCAGGGATCTCCCGAATGAGGGATTCCCTCCGCACGTGGTCACGTAGCGATATTTTCCACAAATTTACCAGATCTTTTGTCAATGAGTCTTCCCGTTCCTCATTAGCATTTACAGGTTCTTCCACTGGTTGACCCATTACGCTGCCATGGTAGATGATGCCCTAGTCCGTTCAGGCAACGGCGCCAAATGTTTGCCTACGGAATGGGATTCAAACCTTACGTACTACTGGAAAACTTGTAATGTGCAGAACATAGGATAAAACAGTAAACTGAAAGATATCATAGTTGAATGCCAGAAACTTTATTCATCATCAGAAATATCATGTACAAGAGAGTATCACAATGCTTACAGTATAAACATCGGCAACAAAGACTCATTCATAATAATTTCCCGACTATCCCAACCGACTACATATAACGCTCGGCGGTGGTTAGATAACCAACCGACACGACGTTTCATAACAACATTAACATAACATTAATCTGAACATGCTTTCCCGAAAGTACATGACATGTTTTATTTTCACTAACTATTGTTTTATTGACAATTTGCCGACTACGACCAAGGCCGACTACAAAGTAAAATATCCGACTAACATTAGATAAGCACCCTTAACCTGCTAGAGCAGGTCACTCCCCAAATGAAACAACTTTATTTGATACTTGGAATTTATAAATAAATTACAAACATTTCAAAGGCCTTGAAGATATACAAATGCCCCTAGTCATCATACACATTAGACAAGATTACAACAAGTTTCTCATCAATGAATATCTTTCAAGAAGAACATCAACGGTAGAATAACCATGAGTCAATACTACACCATCAATAACCTGAACCATGGAGAATACCTTTGTATCAAATAAATTGCAAACCCAAAGCAGTGATAAAGATATGATTGACATCAATGACAAACAATGCCAAAGCTAACATGACTGACATTTATAACCACCATATTGAGCATTCTAACATGGTTGTCTCTTAGGTAGAGAAAGGAGGAGATTTGAGAAGGGGATCCTGGAAAGGTAGCAAGGCCAATAGAACAAACTTGAATTGGACAAACTGGATAAACATGCCATCTTAGTTGGCAGAGATAAGTACTAGACTTGAGTGGTAGGAGATCTTATGAAGTCTGGCTGCCAAAGTCAGAGTCAGAATGATGCACTATGACAAATAAAACATCTTTTCCTCCCTATTGAATAGCCCAAAAGGATACTCTCCTTATGTATACTTTCACAGAACTTATTTTACATGATATCATGCTTGAGTGCAAAATGAATATATGTGTAGAGGAACCTCTTTGGATGAAGCATATGATAATTTCAAGTAAGATCTCTTAGCTTCTATTAGGACTCTTACTACCTCTGTCATGCTGATCTTTCTTCAACCATCTATTTGGATTCTAAGAATTTTTTATGCTTCAATAGACCTTTGTATCTTAATTCAGAGATTACATTATGATGATTTAACAATCATATTTTTCACCCCTTGTGTTATCTCTCAGATTTGATGTCCTAATGGCATAGTATTAGATAATTTATATATATATATATCTTTGCTATGCAGATGGCAATATTATCCAGAATCTATCCATGTAAGGAATGCGCTGATCATTTCAAAGATGTACTCAAGTAAATCCACGATCCTTTTGTAAATTTTAAAACTTTTATCCTTACTTTATTTTCTGATGAGTATTCTCAAGACTTAGAAACAGAAAGCAGATACAAAATACTTATACTTCAGGAAAGGAATTATTTGCATTCCATCTCTTTCCCCAAAATGTTGAATTAACTTATTTCTGCTGCTGTATATTTTTTTAATCACCTCTTTGTTAATCATGTTGGTCTTCACATCAGGTTTTTGTTCACTTCATCTTTCTACTGATGAAAACAATTAAACCATTTTTCAACAAATATAAGAATTGCTGTTAAGAGAACTGTGTTATTGGAAAGTATTTTCTTAACATAAGTTGAAGATTGAAATGAGAACTAGCAATTAATTTCTTTTACAAAGAAATTTATTTTCACTACCAAAATGTTTTCAACAAAGATATATTAAGCATATACTTGAGGCTAAGAAGAAAACCCTTAAATTGAAGAATTGTGTGCCTTGACTGCCAATGCAACTATAGTAACTCGTGGCAATATTAATGACAAATTAGTCTGAACTAATATTTTATGGCACATGTACTGCACAATACTCATGCTTTAGAAGTTTATAAACTTGATTTGCAGCAGTTTTGCTCATAGAGTTGAGGATGTTCATTGTACTTCACATGAATGTATAGAAAATTTTAGAGCAAATGGTTTTGGAGACCTTTTCCTTGGAAGGAAAAGATGGTTCTAGTGTAGTTACAGCCAGCCTTGGAAGGCATTTTATATGTATTCAATCCTCCTAGACAAGATCAATATAAAAAGCCAATTTCCATATCCAACACAATATAATATTTTTAAGGGGTAGGTACACACTTTTAAAATAAATAACATTTGAATAAATACATAAATCAACATTTAGAATATGAAATTTAACGTTAAAAATAACATTGAAGTTTATATTTATTGTCATCGCCCTTCAAAGTCAAATATCAAGTAATACTTATCTGAGGCAACTCTAGAAATGACAACTCACTCTAGGAAAATCTTAGTGGTTTGGGCCATCTTAACAATGACACGCTCCAAGAGGAACATATAATGACCCCTTTTGAAAATTAGCCTAAATCTTGCCCTAGCATCACAAGTTCAATGTAGTTAGGGTTATAACTTACCAAATTAATTGCTTTAAGAAGATAAATCTTGGTTTAGGTCTTGCAATCATGTTAGCTATTATTGGAATATAACTCATATGATCAAACATAAATGTCTCATCTATTTGAACCATGTAAATATCCAACCATGTCAAATGCATAATGGGAGTTTAATCATAAAAGGAGTTGAATGGGAAACATGATAAGTCCGCCCGAAGCTATCCCCACTAAGCCCAAGAGCGGACACTCACCCTCTTGGCCCCAAGTGGCAGGCACGTTGGACATCCAGCACGGGGTGGTCTACTTAGTGGGTAAACTTGTACCTACATTCCCTATCCATGTTGCCTTATCCATCCTTATGATTTGTGATTTCTCCAACAATCAACCATCATAGAGGTTGGAAAGGAAATCATAGTAGAGTGCCCGGAAATCCTCCTATCTAAGCCCAGGAGCGGACACTCACCCTCTTGGCCCCAAGTGGTAGGCACATTGGACATCCAGCATGGGGTGGTCTACTTAGATAGTGATCTCGTATCTGCTCCCCTTCCTTGCATTTCCTCTTCTCCTCCACCTGATTGCTTGCTGGGTTATAGATAGATTAATGATTTAGAATATGCACTTCCCATTATCCCTCCATAATGTATTGATTCTATTATTCATACCACTATTCTTGTAGAAAATATAATTATTGCAGATTATATATCTGCTGTTATATCCAGAAATATTCCTTGTATTATGTCCTTCCTTGATCTGCTTGTGCTTGTATATATATATATATATATATATATTATTTCTCCTTTTCTGAGTGCAGATTATTATTTCTGATTCCTTCGATTCAGATTTTTGATTCATTCCCATTCATTGATGCCTCTCCCTCACTTCTCAAATGTCATTTATATCTTTAGTGATTCATGAAGAGAGACATCTCTTTGGAAAGAGATGTACATACCAAAAGACACAACCTCTTGAAACTAATTCAAGCGCTACCTTCTTTAATAATTGTTTCCTTTAACATTCATTAATTCCTATCTTTAAACCTTGGTCAGCCTAATATCCAATCGTTGGTAATTAGTTGCTGGGTCAGCCTCCCTATTTATTCACTGGTAATTAATTCCCGAGTCGACCCCTTTAACCCTTTAATCTTGGTCGGCCCTCTTTTTGCAAATATTATTATTTATTTTGTGTATTTAAATGCCTAGGGTTTTTTTCATATCTTCTGTTGCGATCTGAACATGGCGGGGCATGATAGAACAATTCTATTTAGGCCACAACATGTAAAACATGCTAAATGAAGCAATTGCTCAACACAAAGACCTACCTAGGGCAATCCTAGGTGTACCCTATACTTTGAATCAGACACAACCTTTATGCCTCTTCTCCAATGCCCATAGCCAACAAACCACCTTCCTTGAGTATTCTTCATGCCCTTTCTAAGTCCCACATAAATGATTTATATAATTTTTTAAGGGGTGGTTTCCATATCATCACATCCTTTCACATCACAATTAACATTAAAATGATTTCTTTTACCATTTTATATCCCATGACTATTCTTTTCTGATAATCACTTATTTCTCTTACCTTTTTCCAAAGGTAATTAAATAGAAATTGCATAATCTTTGTCTACCCCATTTACTCTTAAAGGTTTTATATGACTCTTATTTTTCTCTTTTTTAAGCAAAAGATTAAATATATATATTTTGTTACTTTGGGAAATAAGTCCCATAACAATTCTGTTGGAAATATTATTGTCATTGATGTCAAAGTTGAGATGAGAGAAGGATCAAGGCAATATTTTTTCCGTGATTTATGTGCTATTTTTTGGTGCCCACATTGCTGATTGCCCCTCATGGATTTTGGTGCTCACATCCTATGCAATTAAAAATAAAATAATTATTTTTTTGAGGGCCCTTTTGGGCTGGCCGACCAAGCGTGGTAGATCGCTCCTTTTGGGGGAATTAAAAATTAATTTTATTGTGTTTCAAATGAGGTTGACTCCCCTAGCATGGTTATCCAATGTGGGAATATTTTTAAACAAAATAAATTTATTTTTTATGCATATGAGGCAGCCCCCTTTTGATGGGTCACCCCTATTGGGCGAAGAGGTGCATTTGTGTGGTATAAAAGATGTGTGGGGGAAGAATAATTCAAGTAATTAATGAAATATCTTTCCTATTCAAAGAAGACTTATGAGGAGATCTAAAGCGGACTTATGAGCAGATTTAAAGCAGACTTATAGCAGATCTTGATGGTGATTTATAGCAGAGTTGTAGCAGATCTTTTAAGGTAATTTAAGGCAGAGTTATAGCAGACCTTTCAAGGTGATTTATTGCAGATTTGTAGCAGACCTTTTAAGGTGATTTATGGCAGGTTTGTAGCAAACCTTTCAAGGTGATTTATCACAAATTTGTAGCAAACCTTTCAAGGTGATTTATAGCAGACTTTTGAGGATATTTTATGAAGAATATTGACATGATAATCATGCTTTGAAGAAGCTATATTCAAGAAGACAATTTTTTGTACATTTGGAGGTTGGTGCCTCCCAATAGAAGAGATTGGTGTCTCTTGTTAAGTTGGTGCTTAGTGGTGGGGATTGGTGTCTCGAATGGGATGGTGCCTACGAAAATTTGTAAAAGAAAGTTTTATTGTTGGCTGGATTTAGATAGTAGATCCAAGTAGTCTTTCTCAGTGGTTTTCTCCCAAAAGGGTTTCCACGTAAATCTTGTGTCTCTTAGTTGGTAGATCTTATGTGATTGCTATGTTCATGGTTGTAGTTTTTAAATAAGTAAAAGTTTTATCTTATACTGATTCACCCCTCTCTTAGTATAAGTGTGTGCTCATCAATTGGTATCAGAGCTAGTTCCTTCAAAAATAGTCTAATTGCTAGAAGGTAGATCTCGAGAGCACACATGGCTTGTCAAGAAGGTGTCTCTTCAAATAGAGCCCCATTATTCGACAGAACAAACTATGAATTCTGGAGCATAAGGATGCATAATTATCTAATGGCTCTCAACTTTTAATGAGCACACACATATACTGCGAGGGGGATTATTATAAGACATTTTTTTACTTTTTCAACTTAACAATCACAATTTCATCAATTGCACAATATCAATAACAAGAAGAACACACAATTTACGTTGAAATCTTTATGGGAGAAAACCATGGAAAAATATTTCTTATATACAACTTCTCTTACAATCTTTGTAGGCACCAACCCATTGGAGACACCAATCCCCACTTACAAAATTTGCAGGCACCAACCTATTGGAGACACCAATCTCTTTTGATAAGAGGCATCGACCTCTCCGATATGAGGCACCAACGTCAATCACAACAAAGTCTTTGTCTACCTCAAAAACTGCTCTAACAAATCTGCTCAAATCTTTCTTGAAATCTGATATAGGTCACCTTGAAAGGTCTGCTATGATTCTGCCTTAAATCACCTTCAACATCTACTATAAATCCTTCAAAATTTTGCTCTTAAGATCTTCATACAGCTACCCATAAGGTCATCATAAATCTGCCTATAGAGTCTTCACAAAGTCTTCATAAATCTGCTCTATTCTCCTTAAATCTGCTCAAATATCCTCTCCAATATGCTTCCTAACTCTGATTCAAAATCTGCTCTTATCTTCTACATAAATCTGCTCTAAAATTTGAGTGATATTCTTATTTATTGCTTGCCTTTCTAACTCCAATCTCACCTTCTTTTATACCATTTAACATGCCTTTACCCAAGGGAGGCGACTATCTGTAAAGAGTCGGCTTTAAATAAATTTATTTTTCTTTCATTCCCTCAACGGTGGTGATAATGAGGAATCAGTGATACAAAAAATATGAAGTTATTTTATTTGAATTCACCGAAGATGGAACCAATATATGGAATAGTTGGCCATACCAAAGTATAATTTTTTTTAATTTATTTGCATTCCTGTATGAGAGGTGACATCCCTAAAGGATACGACTTCTCCAATTTTGCACTCAGAAAAATGACAAGCCCTTAGATAGTCGGCCTTATCAATTTGGAATTTATCCTTGTTTTATCTCTGCCTTTGTTTCTCATAACAACCAAGAGATGTAGTTAACAAATAACGATATAGTGGCCTTTGGCCTTAACTATTTCTTCTTGCCTTTGACATCAATGACAACTTTTTTCCAACAATCTCCCCCTTTTTCATCGATGGCAACCTCTCATAGAAATAATTTATAAATTTAGAACATAATACTCCCTCTTTTTGTATTGCTCCCTCTTTCTATATCTCTCCTCCTTTGACATCAATGGCAAAGGGAAGTTCATTATACTTCCATCCATAAATAGATCATGGGAACATCCATTCATATTCTTTTGTGGTCAATACTCACATCTACTGTCATAAGAATATACTTCTCCCCCTGTCTGAGATTCTCTAATGCTCCCCCTTTCTCTAATGCTTCCTCTTGACATCAATGGCATCATTCTCCCTTTTCTTATAACTCTCCAAAGAATCTTCATCAAGTGATCTATCTCTGAATTGTCTTCTCCATGAAGCTGAAAGATAATGCAATGAGTAGCTCCCCTTGAATTCATATTGATCCTCAATTTAGTGATACCTCTTGTGTAGTTTGCACAAGCATACTCTTTTTGTTTATTTGTCTCTTGCATTCTTTTCTAGATTTTTGTAGGCTCTTTCTTCTGTATAGGAAGAGCATCCGCTTTCTTGTTTTGTCTAGGAGGTTCCACAAAATTACTTCTACAGTAACTTGTTGTATGACCAAAGTTGTTTCACTTGTAGCACATAATGTTGTAGTCCATTAGAGGGGGCAAATGAATTGTAGTTCCTCTTAGAGAAACCAAAATCATTCCTTGCACAAACTCTACAATCCACTGCTTTATGACTAAATTGATTGGATGAAAAATAATAACCACAGAAAGAGTGGTGGAAGCTGGTCACATGCGCTTTCCTTGAAGGGAATGATCTTCTGTAGTTTCCCTCCTTGTCCTTGTGAGGGATATTACCTCCTTCCTTCTTGGTGCTCTCGCTATTGATGGATCTCTTGATAACATCAGCATAGCCTCTTTGCTTTTCTTCATTCATCTTGTTCTATGACTATTTGGGATCTTCTTTGTTAGGCATTGGATTCTCTTCAAAGCTAAGACCAGTTGCTTCTTTTTATACATACTTTCTTGGGCGATTTCACTCAAGGAGTCGGCTTCAAGTATGTTTTACTCACTTTACCAAGGAGTCGGCCCATACGAGTAATTATTTTAAGTATGTCAGCCTTTCCTTAAAGAGTGTAAAGGGGATTCAGCGGCATGAATAGGATGGGACATCACACAACCTTCTTGTAAATTACTCACATTTGCAATAAAGCTTTCATTTACATTTCAGTATCATCTTTGTTTGTTGGGTTTATTTGTTTGCCTCTTTTTACACATTTTATTTTTTCAACAAACGCAGACCGAATACAATTCTTATGCAAAGGAAAACAAAGGAGGCCAGCAATATATTCAGCAAAATTGAAATGAGCTTGTAGATTGTTAATCCTTAAGCTTGGTGCATTAGAAGAATGACTCATTATCAAACACTGTGCCTTATGAAGACTTATGTTCAATCCAGGAAAGGTACTCTTTACAATGTTATGTTCATTGGTCAATAATATATGTGGTTGAGAGTGATAAACTGGTAGCTTAGAGAATAGGGAGATGACTCATTACCAAACACTGTGCCTTATGAAGACATATGTTCAATCTGAGACAGACCTACTCTTTACAATATTATGTTCATTGCTCAATATTATTTGTGGTTGAGAGTGATAAACTGGCAAGACCATTTGCATTTTGAAACCACCAACAAACATTAGCCAAAATTTCCAATTCCTATTTGGGCAAAAGCTTATACATTTCAAGAAATACTTGAGGCAATTGGATAGATATGTTAGGTGAATATATTCTGGGCTAAAAAGCGATTCAATATATTATATTAAGTACATAGCAAACTTTGTAATTGACACCAAGGGCTGCAATCATGGAGCAATGAGAAGAAGCTGCGAAATCAATGGAATGTAATATAACTAATAATATAATACATCTGATACAAGTATGATGGGTTTCAAGAATATCTTGAATGTTATACAGCTATGACACATATAATAGAACAACAAAAACAATATCTTATAATGCATGTTGGCACAACTTGCAATTTAGAAACACTGGTATGCAATTATAACATTTGATTTGCATGACAGTGAATGTAGTGCCCAACAATAACAAAAAAGACCACCTACATATTGTGATGCATTTTACTTTTTGGCACACCATGCAGTTTCACAACATATTTATTATTATGACAGTTTGCATTTGGTACGAGTTATAAATATAATCAAGAGGAATTATCACGAAGCACCTTGCTACACCTTGTGATATATTTTGGCACACTCAAATTTTTTACTTCATTTCTCTATGGTACTGCTTGAAAGTCTTACCAAGATTTTACAGGGACACAGAAGCCCAATAATGCAAGTCACACCTTGATGCGTGGTGTGATGCCTTATGGCACACCATGTAGTCTCTGAACACAATCTTTGAAATTATGGCATTTGTTTTGCATTGGCTACTAGTAATTGGAAGTCTAACAAGGAGTTTTGAGGCAATAGTATGATAATATCAATAATATCCTCGTACATTTTTTAATGCAATCTGGAACACTTAAACAATTTCACACCACTGTCATCGCATTTATGACATTTGCCTTGCAGATGATGCTAGTTAGAAGTTTTAGCAGTTGCTTGTCATAAGCAGTAACACAATAATATCAATTACATCATGATGTATTTTGGCACATGTTGTAGCTTCAAATGTGTTTTTGCAATTATAGCATCTGATCTGTACGTAGATCTAGTTGTAAATGTGACCTAGAGTTTACTAGGAGGTGGTAGTGTGTATACCAATCACACATGTGCTTCATCTTGTGATATATTTTGGCACACAACACTATTGTCACAATCATTACTTTTAATTTGCAAAAAGCACCAACTGGAAATCTTACCTTTGGAGTTTATTGGAAGAGAGAAGGACATAGTACCAATTACATCCTTCAATGTCATGCTAAGCATTTTGGTGGTACATACACTATTTCACAGCACTGCATTACAGTTGTGATATTTCACAACTTTTGTGGATGATGTTTATTTGTAATTCCTGAATGGATAGTTAGCTGAGGTGGATCTGTAAACATCCATCAATTTAGTTTTTTTGTTAATTGTGCAAACTACTTGCATAGTTCTATCTATCTATCTCTATGGTATCTCTATAACATGGGCATCATGTATCTTCATGGGGCCGTTTTCTCAACTTCTTATTTTGGTGACTTTCTACTTTAGTTCTATTCACTCTTATCAACAAATCTGGTTATGATTTTTTTTTGCATTCCGTTTGTTTATATTGCAACCTCATTTGTAGTAAAATTTATATTATATCTACATCTTCTTAAGGAATATCTATATATAATTATTATTATTATTATTTAATAATTATATTGTATTAAGGAGAGGTGTTAAGTTAATGATGAGTATGTCTATGCAGATGAGTTGGTTAAAAGTTACAATAGACTATGTTGGTTGGTAGACTTCAGTTATCGATTTTCTACAACAGTCATGGAAGTAAATTTATACAACTATCCTTTATTATTAACTATTCTTTCATTGTGCTCTCTGTTTCATACTCCTTTTTAGGCTTTGGTAGTACCCCTTCACAAAAGCAGGAAGAAAAATAAATGCGACTGTAGAAGTCAAAATTATAGGTGTATAGATGAGTTTGAAGTTCAATCTATGATTGGAATTGTAAAGTTCTTCAATTTTGTAGACTTTGTATATGATATCTTGCAGTCTATTATCCTCAACGAGGTTCTAAGGAATGCCATTGTTATAAGTATTGTTTTTACCCTCATTGACAAGTTCTAGACAACATTTAGGAAATAAGTGAGATGTGCATAGAGTCATATCCAACATGACTTTGGGTAAAGGCTAATCCTTAAAGCTATGCCGCTAACATTAGGACCCACATTTTTGATCAATACATTCACACTGGACCCTCAATAGAGTGACAGGTTAGTACCTTTTTGTGCTTTGGCCAAAAAAAGTGTTTGCTTGCATCGGCTAATATGCTAATGAGGAATAAAAATAACTAAGTACTCTTTGGTAAACTTAATCTGTCAATTGTATGACAGATTAAATTTATAAAACTCTAGATGGAAAACTGATTCAGTGTTCAAGCAAAATTTGAATATGTAAGACGGTTCATTAAGAGTGTATTGTATGATTTACAGAGCAAATCCTGTTGAAGCAAACTCAGGGGCCGAGTTAGCACAATGGATGTGTCGCGTGCACAATGTTGTAAACAGAAGGTTTGCTTTCTCATTCAAACGTAGGTTTGCTTCAAATTTGGAATTTCTTTCGTTTCTTTTCTTGGTATCTTACTGACTGTGTTATCCCTTGAGAACAGCTTGGACAAACCTACATTCCCTTGTCAAAGAGTTGATGCAAGATGGGGTGCATTGGAATGTGATGAGGGTGCTTGTGACTTGCAAGGACAAAGAAAACCTCGTGTTTGATACGGTTTGACTGTTTTTGAAAATTGTTTTCCACAATACCCAAGTTACGTTCCCAAACAGTTGGCGCAAGATGTACTCTTGAATACGATGATGAGCTTCCCTCTGACATGCGAGTTTGCAGAGTTTGCAAGCTCCATGCTAACATTAATAATTCGAACAATAGTTAAATTAAATTGTAACATATTTTGCCCAAACATGGAATAATATTATTCAATGTATTGTTACATTTGTCTTTTATTTGCCAGTTTTGATTGGATTTTGCTTAAAATTTTTATTATAAAATCAAAGTGCAAAGACAAGTGTGTTATATTTGATAAGGCTTAGGACCCCTTATACATGGAAAACAATTACTTTTTATTTTTTATTTTTTATTTTATTTTCCCTGGAGTTAAGGTTAGTAGATTATATTTTTGTGTACCCCAAGTTGCATCTCTTATAAAAATGGACTTGTTTCTTATAGGGGTGTTTCGAGGATATGAGGATGGTTAGGAAACATCCCCTTCCCTCCCTCCTCTACAGCTTAAATTTTCAATATTTTAGTAAAATTTTTGGGGACTTGGAAACTCTAGTAGGGGGCTAGCTGTCCCTGACGGTCCAACACTCAAATGTCTTAGTTAAAAAAAAAAAAAAACACAAAATTAATAAAAAATAATGGGATGTGGGAGCCCATAAGGACTTGTATTTCTTTAGACAGAGCTTAAACTTCAAATAGATACAATAACATATAGAAAAAAAAGGAACTCATTTTTTCCATTTAACAAATTGTGAAGAGGAAAATAGAGAAAGAACACAATTGTGAGGAAATAACTCAAAGAAGGGAACAACAGTGAGAAGAGAGGGAAAGATAACACTAAATCTACATCATTTGTTCATTTTAACAAATTATTTTATATTTTTTTTGTGTTTTTATTTTTGTCGAAGCTTCAAACATTTAGGAAGGTTTTTTTGGTTTTATATTTATACTTGCAATTGTCATTTGCATTTTTAACAAAAAAGAGTAGCAATGAGAGTAGTGAGTTAAGAAATTTAAACTCAATAGAGTTTATGGACAATCATTTTAAATTACCCATGTGAATGTCTTCTTGAACTCTTGAAAACTTATGCAAAGGATACAATTAATCCCTAAAAACCTCCTTTGCAATGTGTAGTAGCCATAGATAAACAAAAATAAATAAATTAGGGGGGAGTAGAGTATGGTTTTGATATTTTTCCTAAAAGCACTATAGTGACAACTACAAAAGGGTTTAGTCTAAAATATGTAATCTGAAACTTTAAAGTAATAGAGAGTGCTATCCTCTTTGATAGCAATTTGCGAAAAAAAAACACCTACAAAGGGGTTTACTCTCATATTTTGGGCATAACTAGACAAAGGGTAAAAAGGTGTAGAAAAAACCTTAAATTGTGAACATTGAGGTGATTAGGTTACATATGGAGGGTGACACAAGAAATAAAGGAATGTTAATAGAGTATATGCTAAGTTGTCAGTCTTGGTATGGGGATGGGTGTAGGTATGAGATTTGGTTATGGTGGTGCACCAATTTATTTCTTTGGATATGGGATGGGTTTATCTATATATCTATATATCTATCTAGCTATCTATATTATTTTTTAAAATAATAAAATATAAAAAACAATGATAAACAAAAATTTTAAATACCTCATAATTTGTAAAAAATAAAAAATGCATAAATTCATAATTGTGTGATTTGTCAAACACAATGAAAATTATAATCAATATTTAATAATTTTCATTTTCCTCTTTATTGATAGCTTCAATGTAAACATTTGGCTCAATTTCATTTGAACCACAATCAGTTGTAGTGCCATTCCCACTGGTCATCTCATGTGTAAAAGTTGCCTCATCTATAGAGACCACGACAAGTTGTGCAACTATATAGGAGGGAAATTGAACTCAATCAACAATTGATGAAGCCATAAAACCTCTTGGCTAGCTAAAATTGCTACTTGATACTCAACCTCCATAGATGATAAAGTAATAGCAAATTGCTTCTTATAAGACCATGTTGTGGGGCTAAAACCAAGGAAAAAACAAAGCTAGAAGTGGATTCTTGTCATTAACATCACCAGCCTAATCTGAGTTAGTGAAGCCAACAATATGAGAATCTCTTGATGTATATTGAATACCATAATGAGATGTTCCCTAAATGTATCTCAAAATACGCTTGGAAACCTTCCAGTGACTCTCATGTGGATCGTGAGAAAAAAGAGAGATAAGAACAACTGCAAAGGAGAGACCAGGATGAGAATGGATCAAGTACAAAAGAGTGCCAACCAACTGGTTGTTAATGTAACATCAATTGAAGGAGAAGAATTGTTACACCCTGATTGTGTATTTACTATTTACTATTACTATGTAGGGTAAATGTGAATGTGATTTGTATTTTGAATGAGAATAAATTGTGCTTGCACTATGTTATCAATGAATTATGAATGAATGTTATTTCATTTAATGATATGTGAAGAAATGCATATATGTGAAATGGATAGTTATTGAATTAGATATTCTAACTATGGAGAAATATAATGTGTAATGCATATTTTGTCGAACAACTGACTACTGTGGAAATGTGTTAGTTGATGCAAGTATATGTTCAATCCTCCAGGTGTGAGGGAAAGTATCACTCAGGAGAAGGTCTTGGTCGGGTAATGAGTAACGTAACCTAACTGGGCTTATACACACAATAGAATGGTTGAGTCAAGTTACTTATGTTGGGAATTGGTAAGTCATCCTTAGTTTGATGTGTTTGTATTAGTAAGGGATATGATTACTATTGAATGCATGCTTGATGATGTTTATAGAGCTTATGAGTTCTTCCCTATATTACTATGTTGTAATGATGAGGCGAACACATGGGGATGTATGCATATGTATACATATGCATGTCGACAATAGACCATACACATTAAGGAACACATACATGAGTACATAGGTAGACGTACCTATGCACACTTATGAATAGGTTGCTTATGAGCATGGAACTATCGAATGGATAGTACGATATGAATGTGTACATGTATTAATATACCACACATAAATTCCCTATCAACACGAAGGTAATTGTGTATGTTCTTAAGTGTGCAATCAAGTGTGTGTGTATATCCATATGTATACATGTGTCGATACATACATATGTTTGGAAAATGGAAATACCCATACGAATATATCAACCTATGTATATATGCGTATACATGTACATAGAGGAATACACACACACACATATATATATATACAGTCGATATGATTATTATGTGAATGACATTGTGATCTTATTCTTTTATGTATCAAATGTATACAACTTGACATGGTATATATATATATATATTAGTATTTATATATACATATATATACATGTATATATGTATATATATATATATATTAGTATTTATATATATACATATATATATACATGTATATGTGTATATATATATGTACATATATGTATATACATGTATCTATGTATGTACATATATGTATATACATGTATATACATATATACAAATGCATACATACATACATATATATATATATATATATATATGTATATATGAAACCTATGAAAATGGGGGAATGATGATGTATTCACACCCACTTTCAAAGATTCTACTCAAGGATAACCTTAGAGATCTCAATGTAAAAGAGAAAGAGATCTTGCAATAGGGTTGTCCTAGGGATTGAAAATGATCTAATGAGGGGTTCACCACCAAGTGTAAACTTGGAAAAGATAATGAAATCCAAGGTAAAATGCAAAACCTTAATTGAATGCAAACTAATTCTAAATGACCTAGAAAGATGAACAAAATGTAGCAAAAAATTATAAAAAAAAAAGTGTGCACCTGAGAAACTGAAGAAGGTAGAATGGAGGGCTGGATCACTAAAAAAATTGTTGTTAAGGCTGACTGGAACTCATTTTGCCAAGCTGGGCGAATCAATCTAGTTTCTAGGAAAATGTGTAGGAATAGGTTTTTGCCAAAAGGGTATCCAGATCTGTAAAAGTCTTTGTCAGGCCTGTACAATGGGACTCATTCGCCACTTGTGGCGAATCAGTCCACTTCTGCTTTTCTGGAAGTTCCAAACCTAATTTTGTTCCTCTCGGTCTGTTTTGCTCTTCTTGATTGGTTTCCGGATCTGAAACTGTAAATTGCCATTTGTAGGTCTTCTCCAAGTCTTTCCAAGGCTTGATGACAACTTTAGCAACTTTAGTTACTTGACAAATTTTCTCCAATCTTGCTCCTTATGAAATATGCAACCTAAACTTGCAAATCACATGCAAAGGAGAGGGAAAATTTTTGTGGGGTTAGTGAATAGGGGTTTGCCTTGGTCAAACCCCTTGTTGGTAATTAAACCTTGAAAATGTAAATGGAGAATGATGAATGAATAAATAGCGATGTTGTGACTCACCAAACCCTAGCAACAAGGTGCCGCAAATATGCTTGAAATGGCTGCAATGGATGTAGTTCTTGAATCTTGTTGAATGAAGTTGATCTTGCTTGAAACACTTGCTTGAATTATAAACTCTACATCACAATTGTTAGCACAATAACAAACATGATGAATGCAATATTTAACATGATGATTGGCACTTGAATGCTGTTCTAAAATGCTTGATAATCTGCCCTTAAAAGCCTTTGAATGCTCTTGTGAACTCTCTTGAATGCTAGGTGAGAATATGAGTGAAAGAACCTTGATTTATACTTGATTTTGCAAGAATTCCCCAAATTACAACACTACAAGCTGACATTAGATCTAGGAGAATAAAATCCTACTGAAAATTTGAATTAAGTTTGAATTTTGGTCACACAGGACTCATTCACCCAAGGTGACGAATGAGTCCCATCAGACATAATGTATGAGACCAAATATGATTTTTTTTAGAAATGTGTGAAAACTGGTTTGGGGCCAAAAGATCCAGGTGGGACCCATTCGCCTAAGGTGGCGAATGAGTCCCTGATCCCTAAATATGGGCCACACAAGCTAGACACACCTAAATTATGATTGGTTACTGATTGGTGTTGAGATTATCCTCAAAAAGATGCAATAAATGAGGCTTTTGGATGCAAAATGGGGCCAATTAAAGCATAAAAAAGCCCAATTATTAATGAAAAGCCTAGAGAAATGTGAAAGTGTGTTACAACACTTTACAACACTCCAAATAAAGAAAGATTAATGTTGATTTTGATTAAAAATAGGTTTATTATGCTTAGTTATTTGATAAAACCCTAGAAAAGTGTGAAAGTGTATTACAACACTTCACAACACTTTAGCAAGGTGCCATTAAAATCCATTAGTTCATAAGGGCCCAAGACTTAATGTGAATGTGTCATCCACATTGCAACACTAAATCAAGGCATCATTAAGCCAAAATCGCAAGGAGGGCTCGAACAAGCCAAAAAAATTAGAAGGGTTACTTTTTCGGTGACTCCATCTAGGCCCCACTTTAGTGAGAGGATGAACTTGCTTCAAAAAAACACTAAAGTAGACAATCACACATCAAGAGGGGTTCAAATGCACCAATGCCAATTAGATGAGATAACAATCAAGAGGGGTGATCAAGCCCCCAAGATCAAGATCCCAGTATAAACCATCATGGGCACAAAAGAACATAGATAAGAATGATATAAAGAACAACAACAAAGCACAAGCATGCACTGTCAAAGATGAAAAAGAGAAAAGGTAAAAGATAAAAGAGAATAAGATCAAGTGTCGACCGTTTGTCCATCACGATATATATCAGATCTAGGCTGTTTGTTCGAAAAAAATGCATACTCACTTTGAGGCGACTAAACTCCTGGTTGTTCACCGAGTGAGAAGTCCTAAAAGGTGAGAAACATACACTCATGGCTGGTATGCACTCACACACATGCAAGTGGTTATGGGGAAATTTATGCCTTGGTTGGGCTTCCCACTCAAACCATACCAAAGTTATACCCCCTAATAACTTTAATAAGGCGCCACGCAAAAATGATTTTCGAGCTTCATGAGGCAAGAAAAACTTTGTATGCTTGGAGCTCATGAACAAACATGATGACTCTATAGGCATGCAAACTATATTATGCAAGGTGGCCATATAACAACAAATGCAAAATGCAACATGCAAAGAATGTTCAAAGGAGTCTTGCTTAGTTCATGGAAGGTCTTTAACTTAGGGAACATTGTGCTTAATGTCTCCAAGAGAGGACCAATCAAAGAATAGAAGATTCGTAGCTTAGGGGATGCAATGTGTCACATAAAACCACTAAGAGGAATGCAATACGCTAAGATAGATCATGCTTTTTAAGGAAATCACACCCAATGTCATCCACAAAGCAAAAAATGCATCGTATGAAATAAGAACACTGCACCTAGAACCATGAAAAGGAAAAATGCAAAAGAATAATGCCAATGTATGCCCCACTTTAAAGGAATTATTAGAGCACCTTACTATGAGCAGTGCTTTAAAGTAGCAAATGAAAAATACAAACAATAAAGAAGACATGAGAGCTAACTTGGAAAGCCCTATGTCGTCATATGTTTCCAAGTAAAACTATGTCATGTAAGGGAAAAAGAAAAGAGAGGGGTTGCCCCTAAAATGAAAACACCAAACACATAAGGGATCTATGGATTTGGGTTCAGTATGTTTTTTGTTGAAATATTTTTAGAGAGCTTGGAATTGTTATCATCCCCCAAATACACATAGAACTAGAAGAATGACACAAAGAGAGCAAAAACAAAGAAAAAAAATTCGGGTCAACATGGAAGGGACATGAATGTCTCGACACCTTGTGTCATCCCCAAAAGGAAAACACAAGACAAAAGAGAGAAAATGAAAAATCAAAGGAAAAAGAAAGCCTTGGGTCAACATGGAAGAGACATGAATGTCTCGATGCTTTGCGTCATCCCCAAAAGGAAAAAAACAAGACAAGAGAAAAAGATAAAATAAAAAAGGCCAATGAAAAAAAAGAAAGCCTTTTGAGTCAACATGGAAGAGACATGAATGTCTCGATGCCTTGCGTCATCCCCAAAAGGAAAACACAAGACAAATGAGAAAAAGAGAAAAAGAAAAGGCAAAGGAAAACAAAAAGAAAGCCTTTTGGGTCAACATGGAAGAGACATGAATGTCTTGACGCCTTGCATCATCCCCAAAAGGAAAACACAAGAGATAAAAAAACACAAAATAAGAGTTTACGAAATAGAGAGGAATGAAGATACAAATAGAGGAATGCCACAGAGAGAGAGAACATCAAACAAAACATCATGGGGGATCACATTACGCACATGCAATCACACAAAAGAAAATGAAAAAGAAATAATGCAAAAGACTAGAAAGGCACAAGTGATTCAACCTATGAGCAAGTCATCCGCTTCCCAATCAGTTTGTATGAGTGGAAGGTAGACAACGCAACTAAGGGACAATGACAAGTGCATTACTAGGACAAGGCTATCAAACTCTTGCCCCCACTGAGTGCGAAACGAGAATGAGCCGAGGTAGGTGATAGGAAAGGTCATGTAATAGTGAGAATAGAATGTTCTACAACCATTACATGACAAGTGATGGAAAAGGACAAGCTATTGAATTACTGGATGGCAGTCATTTCCATCGAAGTGAAAGTTTTTCAAGACTAAGTTGAATGCATGAAACTCATTAGTACTATGTCCAAGAGTTATGTGGTATCGACAATGTTGAGCTTTTGCATCTTTAGTATATAGCACAAGTTTGTCTTTTATTGGTGGTAATGTTATGAGTTCTTTTTTCAAAAGCAATTGTAGTTTCCTTTCACTTTCAGGTGGCAGACAAGGGAACTTTAGTTTTTGTAATTTGTAAGGCCTATTTTGTTTGCTAGATTCACCAACTTGTCGAATTGAATGTGGAGGAGGGGGACCTAATGTGATCCTCTCATCCTTGTCATTGTTATGAGTGATTGGTTGTTCTTTAGGAAAAAGGACATTCAAATCAGGAGGGGAATCACAAATCACCATGCCATCACTACGAAGCCTTAGATATTCTCTAGGAAGCCTTATGTTATGTGAGGGATCTTGATACCCTAACCCCTTTTTTTTTCATTAGTTGGTATTTGCTCTAGGATTTGGTGGATCTCATGTTCAATTTTTGTATCACATCCTTGTTTAATCAAGATTGTGAATCCTTTTCCATATGTTTCTTCTAGATTGATGGGAGTGTTTGTTACTTTGTTATCATAAAATGTTGAGTGTTTTCTTGTTTAGGGAAGCAAGGTTCACCTATTGTAGGGAACTTAGGTTTAACTTTTGTTTTAGGATGTAAGTAACTGAACATCTCAAGAGGTGGTATGGTAGGAAGATTTGGTTGTTTCATGGATGGGTAAAAGGATGCATTAGCTTCAAGGTCATTAAGACAATCATTTAGGAACTTATTCATGCTGTCATTATCTTCTCTAATGATGTCAACATCACGAGGAGGACATGCATTAGGAGTTGAGTGAGCATGAGTAAGGTCAATTTCATTAGGATCATTTTTAAAGGCACAACTTGACACATCCACTAAGGAATTTAAAGACATCCAAAGCTTGTTAAAGCACATATCCATGATGCAAATTTTAGATTGTAAACTATGCAACACTGTTGTAAATGCAATTTTGATTTTAAGAAATGCAGAAGATGAATGAATTTAAATTAGATGCAATGAATTGAGTGAAACAAAAGATCTGTAAACTGAAACAAAAAGTTAACAACAGTAAATAGAAACTCAGAAACTGAACTGAAAATGCTAGAAAATGCAATGCAGAATATGTAGAGGGACTGATTTTCCTAGGGTGGCAAATGAGTCCCATTGATGATTTTTTTGAAAATTTTCAAAAATTTTGAATTGGATTTTATGTTTTTTTATGTATTTTGATCTATGTCTAAGATGCAAATGCAGAATTTGAATGATTTTCAATGAAATTAAGTGCAAAAATGCAAGCTAAATGAGCTTTCATTAATACAAGATTTGAAACCCTAGAATTCCAATTAACCAATGCAAACCTTAATGAAAACTAAATCTAGGATGTAAATGCACTCCAAATTAGAATTATAATGTCCTAAATGCAGGTTCACCAAAATGGAACTATGAAAATGGGGGAATGATGATGTATTCACACCCACTTTCAAAGATTCTACTCAAGGATAACCCTAGAGATCTCAATGCAAAAAAGAGAGATCTTGCAATAGGGCTATCCCAGGGATTGAAAATGATCTAATGAGGGGTTCACCACCAAGTGTAAACTTGGAAAAGATAATGAAATGCAAGGTAAAATGAAAAACCCTAATTGAATGCAAAGTAACTCTAAATGACCTAGAAAGATGAACAAAATGTAGCAAAAAATTGTAAAATAGAAAGTGTGCACATGAGAAACTGAAGAAGGCGAAATGGAGGTCTGGATCACTAAAAAAATTTCTTTCAAGATTGATTGGGACCCATTCTCCAAGCTTGGAAAATCAGTCCAGTTTCTGGGAAAATGTGTAGGAATGGGTTTCTTCCAAAAGGGTGTCGAGATCTATAAAAATCTTTGCTAGACCTGTATAGTGGGACTCATTCACCACTTGTGGTGAATCAATCCACTTATGATTTTCTAGAAGTTTCGAACCTAATTCTGTTCCTCTCAGTCTGCTCTACTCTTCCCCATTGGTTTCCAGATCCGAAACTATAAATTGCTACCTATAGGTCTTCTCCAAGTCTTTCCAAGGATTGATGGCAACCTTAGAAACTTTAATTACTTGACAAATTTTCTCCAATCTTGCTCCTTATGAAATATGCAACCTAAACCTACAAATCACATGCAAAGGAGAGGGAAAAATGTTGTGGGGTTAGTGAATAGGGGATTTCCTTGGTCAAACCCTTTGTTGGTAATTAAACCTTGAAATGAAAGCAAATGTAAATGGAGAATGATGAATGAATAAATAGCAATGTTGCAACTCACCAAACCCTAGCAATAAGGTGCTGCAAATATGCTTGAAATGGTTGCAATGGATGTAGTTCTTGACTCTTGCTTGAATGAAGTTGATCTTGCTTGAATCATAAACTCTACATCACATTTGTTAGCACAAGAACAAACATGATGAATGCAATCTTTGACATGATGATTGGCACTTGAATGTTACTCTAAAATGCTTGATTATCTACCCTTGAAAGCCTTTGAATGCTCTTGTGAACTCTCTTGAATTCTAGGTGAGAACATGAGTGAAAGAACCTTGGATTTGTACTTGATTATGCAAGAATTCCCGAAATTACAACACTACAAGCCGACATCAGATCTAGGAGGATAAAATCCCACCAGAAATTTGAATTAAATTTGAATTTTGGTCACACGGGACTCATTCGCCCAAGGTGGCGAATGAGTCCCATCAAACATAATGTATGAGACCAAAAATGAAAAGTGCTTAGAAATGTATGAAAACCGGTTTGGGGCCAAAAGATCTAGGTGGGACCCATTTTCCCAAGGTGGTGAATGAGTCCTAGATCCCTAAATTTGGCCCACATAAGCTATAAACACCTGAATTATGATTGGTTACTAATTGGTGTTGGGATTATCCTCAAAAAGATGCAATAAATGAGGCTTGTGGATGCAAAATGGGGCCAATTAAAGCATAAGAAACCTCAATTATTAATGAAAAGCCTAAAAAAATTTGAAAGTGTGTTACAACACTTTACAACACTCCAAATAAGGAAAGATTAATGTTGATTTTGATTAAAAATAGGTTTATTATGCTTAGTTATTTGATAAAACCCTAGAAAAGTGTGAAAGTGTGTTACAACACTTCACAACACTTTAACAAGATGCCATTAAAATCCATTAGTTCGCAAGGGACCAAGACTTAATGTAAATGTGTCATCCACATTGCAACACTAAATCAAGGAAAAATTAAGCCAAAATCATAAGGAGGGCCCTAACAAGCCAAAAAAAGTAGAAGGGTCACTTGTTTGGTGACTCCAATATATGTGTGTGTGTGTAGCGTTAATGCTATATATATATATGTACATATATAAATATATGTATATATATCTATTTATGTAAGGTATTAAATAACCATTTATATATGGTAGTAAATATCCATTTACACATGATATTAAATGGAGATCGAATTGTATTTATATTATGCAAGAAGTAAAGGTCGAATAATACATATAATGATATATGTTAGAGACCGATTAATATGCAAATAGAATATATGATAGAGGCCGACTATGTATGCAAATGTATTGCATAACTTGTAAATGATGTATGGAAAGAAAACTTAAGTTGATGCCTTTGAATGAGTCTTTATCATTAAACAACAATTTACTCAAAGCTGTAAACACATTTGGTTGAGATTTAAAGTGATAGAATGCTACGTCAACCTTATTAAGTGTAAAATGCATGTAAATAGGAAAAGTAACATCAATGCAAGGAATTGGTCAAAGTACCAATTATGAGCCAAGCGACTCATCATCCCTCTATTTTATGCAAAGCTTAGACTTAGTTGGCATTGAGCATGTGTTGCAAATTGACTGTAGAGTGTTTCAATGATTAAAGCCATGCCAAAACAATAGGGGGAATGGCTGCATACTTGGCACCAAGATATGAAGTTCTAAATGTCGTTGAAGTCCATCCTTGTTGCAATTCGACTGTCATCATTTTAACATGAGCACAACTAAATAAGTCTCTTGCTGCTGTCAAAGAAATGGGTTGACCTGTAGCTTTTCTTATTAAGTCTATGTTTGGTTTGTTGCTGGACCTTTTGCCAAGTGAAGTGAATCGAATAGCATGGATATTGCTGTTATTTTGCATGCCATTTCTATAGGCTGCAATTTCTCTTGTTTCTATATAAATAGAGAGGTTAGTGCTCTCATTTGGGGATGCATTATTCTACACTATTCTGTTTATTTCTACAATTGCATTCTACTATATTTTGTGAGTAATTTAGCATTTGTGAGGAGCTATTTTGTGAGAGTTTATTTGCAAGGGCATTTTATCAACTTGTGAGAAGGATTCTTGCTTTGTTAGGATTAAGTGAACCTTGTAAGTTGTTGTTGGAGACTATGCATCCAATCAAGCCAAGTAGTTAAGCATAATATAGGCATGGGGATCTAGTCTTCTCTATTATTTCTTTATTTATGAAAGATTGTATTTTGAATGCTTGATTTGAACTGCTTGTTAATACTTGCATTAGGAAGCATAGAATTTGCTTTGGAAATGGAAATGATGATTTTAAATGCTTATTTGTACAGTGCTTGTATGTACTCTATAATAGGAGAGAGTGTTTGTCATTAGTATTACGATATTGGGAATGATTAAACAAAGAATAGCTTAAGGGTTGTTGATAGCTTTAGTTATTTAATTATAATAGTTAGCTAGTGAGTTAATCATGGGATTGATTTTCCATTGAAGGGAGGGAACTTGTATTTATGCTTTGTGAGTAGAAATACCATAGAGTTTGTGGGAAAGGGGATAGGTCATTTCTAGGGTTAAAGATTACCCATTGGAGGAAATACCTATGCATAGATTATAGTGGCCTAAAGTCAAATCGAGCTTGAGTAGTGTATGTAAGTAGGATGACTATCACTTGAAATACTGAGTGAGAACACTTTGGCCAAAGTAGTGTGATTGCCTTTGGCTCCACTGTCAATTCATTGTGATCCATTTGTACATGCTAGTCCTAGATTGTAAGGTTACAAGTTCTAGACATGTAGGATACGACACTAAGCTCAGTATGTTTGTCACTACAAGGTTACTCCAATCTCTTCATTAAAGGGTAGGACCATCAAACTTATGATAGATGTGTCCAGGGGATTGCATATGAGTCTGTGGTTGGCAAAAAAGCACTTGACTGATGCTTCTCCTCAATAGGCGACAAAAGACCAAGATTTGAAAGGTGAAACCTGGACCATCTATATCTATTGCTTTGAAGCTTAATTGAGTTATGTATGTACTTTGTACACATTCTTTGGAATATTGTAATATGTGAATTATTATATTGGAGTGGAATCAATGTTGATTATTGTTATGAAATCTTTGTTCATTTGTTCTCAATGAAGAAAATAAAATTTTAATTGCAATGGTTTACATAGTTTATTTACTCAGAAAGTGAAAACTTAGGAAATTTATGTCAATGAACGAATGACATGTTACATGTGGTATCAAAGCTACCAAGTTTAGCTTTGGAACCTATGAGCTCATCATAATTTTCGTCCAATGTTATCTAATATTTGGAATTTCTTGTGCCAGGATGGTGTGTCTTTGGTTAACGGCTAGAAAGTCAGTAATTGAGAATGAGCATTACCTAAAGGCCAAGAAGGAAAGGCTATTGTACAAACCATTGATGGTATTAACTACGAAAATGCCATCTGATTTAGCTACACTAAAACCTTCTGTCATGCGCTTTCTCAGATAAGTGATGTAAAGAGAAAGATGAAGATGGAGGCTCAATATAACTATTTACCTCTAGTCACACCAATGAAGTATGATTCTTTACCACTATCCAGGGATATTCCCTTGGAAGGAAGCATCATTTTGGAATTTATCTTTAGAGACCCTAGACTTCTACCAATGGTAGAAGTAATTGTAATTTCCTTGAGTAGTGAATCAGAGGGTTATGTCCCTTGTAACTATGTATCGAATGATAAATATGAAGGTTACTTTCCATTTTGTGATAGGTATGAACAAATGAGAGATGGACAACAATTTCAATCTATAGTGTATACCCCATTAAGTTGTGTTTGAGAGTGAATTTGAGGGGTACTCTCCATTGGCTTATCTGAATAGTCACTCTATGTAATCAAAGGATATTGTAATCCTTATAAAATGAATAAAATCATGTGTTTATCAAAAGCTTGTGCTTAATCTTATGTAGAATTCCTTATGTGTGATTGGTTTATATTTAAATGTTTTCCATAAGATAGTTGATAACATAATTGAATCTAACGTGGATGAACCTTCAGGTATAATCTGATCTTGCAAAGATGGTAAGGACATGAACCAATCCTAGCGAAAGCCAAGAAGTTGGGAAAGGACCAGAAGGAGTTGAAGCTAGACTAGAACAAATCTTGGCAAGGTTGGGAAACCTTGAGCAAGAAATAAGAGAAAAGGCTAGAGTTGAGAAGGAAGTTCCGAATAATGAGGATGAGGGAGAAAACTCTTCTCACAGACATGATCAAATCCATGATCATGAGAGAGAGAAATCACCTTCTCTATTTGAGGAAACTAATAGGAAGCACATGGCTTTTGAACTTTCCTGAGATATGAAGAAAATCAACCCACCTAAGTTTGAAGGAAGTACCAACGGTAACGAAGTTGAAGCTTGGTTGGTCCAAATGGAGAAATATTTTGAAATTCAAAATTATTTTGAGGTTACCAAAGCCGCTTGGGGAGCATACCAGTTAGCAGGAAAATCCTCTAATTAGTGGATGAATAAAAAGATGGAACTAGGTTTTTGCTCACTAAAACTGACTTGGAATGAATTTTTTGAATTTTTTCATAAAAGATGGTTACCCCAACTCTACTTTGATTAGAAACTCAGATATTTTCAGAATTTGAGACAAGGCGAGATGACGGTTAATGAGTATTGGGAGAATTTTACCCATCTTATATGTTATGTTCCTATGTACCAAAAGGATGAACGTTTCTAGATAAGAAAGTTCATCATGGGACTTAATAGTCAGATTGGAGGAGAGGTAGATGTGCACTGTCCAACTACTATGGATCTTGTGTATGAGAAAGCTGTTAAACAGGAGTAGAAGCTCAAAGCTATCTCCATCTACTAGGAAAACAAAAAATGTAAGAAGAATGTGGGAGTTCAAGTCAAGCCAACTCCAAACAAATTTGAAGTTGTGCAAGATTTTCCAAAGCAAGTAGAAAATGGATCTCGTAATAGAAGGGAATGTAAGAGGAATAGTTCTAATGGTGGAAATATTGGCAATGTTGGTGGGAATGCTAATAATTCTGGAGAAATTGTGAGGAAGAAAGCACCGACTACTGGTTGTTTCACATGTGGAGGAGACCACTATGCCAACCAATGTCCTAACAAGGCTTTAGGGTCATGACCTTATGGTAATCCACTCCCTACCTAGCAAGTGATGTTCCAACAAAAGATTCATGTTGCTATAAATGATCACCAGACAGAGTATCAAGTGACTCTGATAGAGACTCCAGGTATTTTGTTTGGCTTACCCATTTCTATACTTATAAATACTGGTGCAACTAAAAATTTCATTTCACCTAGAATAGCTAAAAATATATCTAGGAAAGCTAGCTTCATGGAAAAGTCTTGGGAACTATGGGATATGAAAACTAGATAAGAGCAATGGTGGATCAATGTCTTTTCAAAGCTAGGATAAAACTACCTTGTTTTTCTACAGAGGTTAATCTTTGTGTAGCACTCTTAGGTTCTTATGATGTTATCCTAGGCATGAATTAGTTATGGAGGCATAGAGCTAAAGTTGACTACCATTCCAAAATAGTAGAATGCTTAGATGATCTTGGTAATCAAGTGAAGTTTCAAGCGATACCTAGAGAGGTCAAGATTCGTCAAATCTTTGCAATGCAATTGTTAAGGGCTAAGAAGAAAGGGTGCAAACTCTTTGCAGTCAAGGTGGAAAAACTTGAAGAGAACCTTGATAACTTGGAATCACAAAGCTTACAAGAGATGGAAGATGGAGAAATGGAGGAAAATGGAATGTCAGATATGGAGATATTTTCTATACTGAGAAAGTTCTCCGATGTGTTTCTAGATGAATTACCTGGGTTACCACGAAAAAGGATTTTTGACTTTTCAATTGATATAGTTCTAGGATCCAAACCTGTTTCCAAGGTACCTTATAAAATGATGACAACCGAGTTAATGGAGCTTAAGGAACAATTGGATGAACTGTTGCCTAAAGGGTTAATAAGACTAGGTATATCACCTTGGGGAGCACCAGTGATCTTTGTGAAAAAGAAGGATGGTACTTTGCATTTGTGCATCGATTATCACATGCTCAACAAAGCTATGGTAAAGAACAAGTACTTGTTCCCACACATTGATGATGCATTTGATCAAATGAGGGGAGCTATTGCATTTTCTAAAATCGATCTATGATTTGGATACCATCAGTTGAGAATTAAGGATGAGGACATCTTTAAGACTACATTCAGAACTAGATATGGACACTAGGAGTTTACAGTTCTACCCTTTGGTTTAACAAATGCACCTGCAACATTTATGAACCTTATGAACAATGTATTTAGGGATTTCCTAGATAAGTTTGTCTTGGTTTTCCTTGATGATATCCTGATTTACTCAAAGAATGAGGAGGATCATTGTAGACATTTAGAGATAGTATTGCAATGTTTGAGAGAACACAAGTTGTATGTAAAACTCTCTAAGTGTGCCTTTCAAAAGAGAGTGCATTATATTGGACATGTGATCTCGATAGATGGAATCTCAGTTGATCCAACTAAGATCAAGGCAGTGCTAGAATGGTTAGTGCCTAATAATGTCTCAAAGGTAAGTGTAGACACATAAAAATGACCTAGGCCTACAAGCTCTATTGTCACCATTTTCTTCCTAACATAATTAAAGCATTTAATTATGTCTTTGGTCTACTTTCAACTAATTAATTAAATAATTTTTAATTATTTAATTAATTCATGTCTTTATTCCTCTTGATTATTTAAATAAATAAATTTTATTTATTTATTTAAATACATCACTAATTGTCTAATGTATCTCCATAATTAAATAAATTCTTAAATTTATTTAATTATCTTGGTCCATTAATTCTTCCTGATTATTTAAATAAATAAATTTTATTTATTTAAATACGTCATTAATTCTTAAAAGTCTTCCTATAATTAAATAATTTTTTTAATTTATTTAATTATTGTCCACCTTGGCCTTTTCCCCATTTTAAATAAAATTATTTATTTAATATGGTCCCACTTTCTAATTTTTCCCTCTTTTAGTAAATAATTCAAATTAATTATTTACTGTCACATGACCCCACCTTTTGAATTAAATTAATTTTTAATTCAAAATAGCCTTTTTCCTCCATAAATCAATTAATTTCTAATATTATTTGATTTTCCAGTTCTCTCTTTTTCTGTGCCATTCTTATCTCCTTGTCACATGCATTGTCAACCCTTGTTTTGATTTTCTCAAATTAAATCTTGTCATTCAAATTTGACCTAATGTTTCCCTAACCCTAATTGTGGGTTGTCACATTGAATCTTGCCCATTGATTCTAGGGCACTTGTCAATCTTCAATCTTGACTATTCATTCAAAATTGCATTTTCTATAAAATGGCAATTTTGGTCTCATTTGCACATCTCATGCAATCTTGTTTTAGGCATCTCTCACATCTCTTGCAATCTTGTCATCTCATGCTCTTGCAATTTTATGTCATCTTAGCTCTTGTCTTAGGCATACTTCATCTTTCATTTTCCATTTTGGCATACTTTAGTCATAGCTTAGAGTTGCTTACTAGTTGCATAGTATTGCATTTTGTCATCAAATCCTTCAACATTTGCTTTGGTCTTGGAATTGTCACATATTGCTCACACAAAATCTGAGGGAAAACTTCATATTGTAGCAAATAGAGGTGTAATGGAGGTCAATCATGGAGGTTGAAGACTCAAGGTGATATCTTTCTTTGTTTTCATGTTTTTCCTCCTTTGTGCTTCATTATTTACTTTGGATTTTGATTTATTTAGCTTCTAATCTGCTAACCTCAAATTTTCCCTTAGTTACATTGGTGAACCCGACACCAAAATCACACATTTTTGTTTTTTCCATACATTTTTTTTGTGTGTTTTACAAGTATATGTACGACAAGCTGCATTTGCAGCTTCCAAAACTACAATCGCTGCATCATGACACATTTAGCCAGTAGAGCGACACATCTCCAGGCTTGAACCACATTTGCTATCTGCAGAGATGCATTCACCAAGAATTCGATGCATTCGACATCCAGAGTGACACATTTGACAATCATGACACATCTTTTCTGCATATTGACACATCCTCCTATCGAATTCCAACATACAGACCCAAGCCGCATTTGTTGTACAAAGTGACACATTCGCTCTGCTGCGACATTTGTTTGGTAAATTTTTGCTTTCAATTTTTTCCAAAATTTTCCTAATTTCTCATTTCAATCTAGTAGTCTAGGGGTTTTTATGGTTACTAATATGATATTGCAGCATGTGGGTTTGAATTTTCGTGGGTCCAAGGAATCTTTTTGAGACTACTAATAAGTGGTTTTGTAGGTTTGAATTTCCAAGGATTTTTGTTTTGAAAACCTCTTCTGTTTGTTTTAGATTAGAAAACACTTCCATTAGTGCTTTAAAAAGAACATTTTCTTCTCTCGCTTAGATTTAATTAGGAGGTTTAAAGAACTTTTCTTGATTGTGCTTGAAGGTGGTAGAGTGATTATGCTCTCACCTTG
>VDFB02289027.1:0-100396 GCA_007258455.2 Sequoia sempervirens | reverse complement strand
TGCCCGAAAAAGAGCAAAATTTCATCTCCTAAAATTCTAGGATTTTAACTTCTGGCTACCGGAGTAACCGAGCCGAGTCTCGAATGCTTCACCGATAGCTCAAATCTGATAGCCGACTGATTCTGAAAAGATTGACTGGATGCTTGAGCATTTTAACCAGAATATTGACCTCCAACAAGCTGGGCGCCCCTGAGCTATACTTGCGCTTTTGGGCTTTTCCACTGAGAAATCTCCCTGATTTGATCTTTAAAAACTCTGTTTCGATCATTAACATGACCGTCTGCAATATGAAATGTCGTCGTGAGATGCTCCTCCATCGTGAAAATCTTCATTTTGAGTCTCTGCTTCAGGTTTTGACCAATATAACTGACTTTGACTGACAAACTATTGACAAAAACTCCATGCTGGACATTGCCCAAAACTGTGTTTTACAACAAATTAGCAAGGTTTAGACTTTCAAATGCAAAATGCCTTGATGAAGCAAAAAATTTGGTTTGGGTACAACATTAGGCTCCGTGTGGTGACCATGTCGGATACCTACGGCATAGGAGAACCTAAGAATCTCAGTGTTAAGTAGACCAGTGTTTTATAATTGGGCATTGGAGTAAGGAATTTTCCCTAATCACCTAAAACTTGGAATTTCCTAAAAACTTAACCTAGAAAATCACCTAAAACAAGACTACCTAAATCACCTAAAACACGACAAAACGTCACGAAACGGGGAAATACAATACGACATTACGATAAAGCGTAAAAAATTACTTACAAAATATTTACAATGTTACTCCTCCCCCGGAGGGTTGAAGTGCTTAAGATATTGCCCGCTATAAGGAAGCGGGAAGAGCCTTCCATCCTGATGTGAAAGAATATAAGTGTTCTCTCCTGCGGATTCGTGAATCTGGAAAGGCCCTAACCATAAGGAATCAAATTTTCCATGCATTCCTTTTGGCTCATGCCTCTTGTCCCACAAAAGGACTTGATCTCCGATTTGAAAGTCTCTGTGACGAGCTTTCTTATCAAAAAAATTCTTCACTCTTTCTTGATGCTGAGTGATCTTATCAACAACCTCCATCCTTTCTTCTTGAAGTTTCATCAGGAGCAAAATCCTCTTCTGAATAGGATCATTGAATTCTTCATCTTCTACTGCTGATGCTAACTGTAAAGCAGACAACTCCAATGTAATGGGCAGAATAGCTTCTGTACCATACAAAAGTATAAAAGGCGAGGTGCCAATAGCTCTTTTAGGAGTTATACGATCAGCCCAAAGAGCGTCGTACAACTTGGTATGCCAAGCTCGCTGATTTGACTCAACCAACTTGCGTATGATTGTGACAATGTTCTTATTGGATGATTCGGCTTGTCCATTACCCTAAGGGTAATAATCTGATGAATGAGACAACATGATGCCGTGATCAAAACAAAAACTTAAAATCTCCTCTGACGAGAAGCAAGTAGCATTATCAGTCACAATTTTGCGAGGAACTCCGAAGCGAGAAATAATATTCTCCTTTAGAAAACTGCAAACCACTTCGGACGTAGCTCGTTTGGTAGGAATTGCCTCAACCCACTTTGTAAAATAATCTGTCACTGTAAGGACATAAACATGCCCCTTACTAGAACTTGGATTGACAGGACCTACAAAATCAATACCCCACTGCTGAAATGGAGCATCTATGATAACTGGCCTGAGAGGAAAGGATGCCAATTTCACTTTACCAGCAAACTGCTGACATAACTGACATTTGTACACCCAATCATATGCATCACGAAACATAGTTGGCCAATAAAACTGTGCTCGTAGAATCTTAAATGCAGTGACCCTCGATGAAAAGTGTCCACCGCACGCCTGATTATGAAAAGCCTCTAACAACCTTCGCTGCTGATCCTTTCCGACACATAATAGGAAAGTTCTGTCAAGGCCACGCTTGTACAGAACGTTATTAACTAGCACGAAATTCTGTGCTTTCAATTTCAAAGTTCTTTTCTGCTGTTTGTCCATGTGACGTGGACATTCTCCATACGCTGAATAATACCAAAGAGGTGTGTACCATTCTTCTGCAGAATTAACTAGTAAGACTAAAGGTAAGTCTTCTTTAACTTCTTGATTTGAAACAACTCCACCATTGCTCTTGAACTTGCGATCTCCATCTTCCGCCAATAACCTGCAAAGACCTTGCCCGCGAACAAGCTTGGTCGGTTTAATCTCCAGATCATATTCCTGAACTCTCGCGATCCAATTTCCTCTTTTCGTGCCCATCTCCTGCTGAGTAAGCACACTTTTTACTGCTGGATCGGTGACATACACCGTAGTATGTGAATTCAAAAGATAAAATCTGAAATTCTTGACAGCTCTGACGACAGCATAAGCGTTCTTCTCGATCTGGGAATAACGCATCTCAGCATCTTTGAAATTAGCACTCATAAAAGCAATAGGAGATTCACCCTCCTCGCTGAGTTGTTGCGTCAAAATGGCAGACAATGAATGTTCCGACGCATAACAATAAAGAATAAAATCCTTCTGAAAGTTAGGTCGAACTAACACTGGTGCATTAGCAATAGCTTCTTTTATCTTAGTAAAGGCCTGCTTGCCTTCGTCCGTCCACACAAATGTAGACGTCTTTTTCATCATTGCTGATATCTCCTTCGTCAGCTCTGAGAAATCAGGTACAAATCTTCGGATAAAGTTAACTTTACCGAAAAAGGAAAGCACCTGCGTTTTGCTTGTAGGGAGAGATAGGTTTCTGATTGAATCCACCCGATTCGGATCTATTATGGTACCTTCTTTGGAAACGATATGACCAAGTAGTTTGCCCTCCGTCACCGCAAAGATTGACTTCTTCGGATTCAAAGATATTTTATGATACCTACATCTCTCAAACACTTTCACAAGGTGTGAAAAGTGATCACTCCGTTTATCTGAAAAAACGGTTAAGTCATCAAGATAGACGACTATGATCTTATTTCTAAGATCCCCAAACGCTAAATCCATGGCTCTCTGAAAAGTAGCACCGGCGTTGATAAGGCCGAAAGGCATCCTCTCATAAGTAAACGTTCCCCACGACGTGGTGAAAGCTGTCTTGATTTGATCCTCCTCAGCCACTGCAATCTGATTGTAACCAGAAAAACCATCAAGAAGTGATAGCATTTCCGATCCGGTAACTGTCTACAATGTATGTTCCATGATCGGTAAGGGATAATTGTCCTTCAAGGACGATTGATTCAAGTTCCTGAAATCAACGCAAATTCTGATTTCTCCATTCTTCTTGCGCACAGGAACGATATTTGACACCCAGGTGGAATGATGAATAGGAAAAATTATTCTGGAATTCACCATTTTCTGAATTTCCGCGTAGATAGTATCTTGAATTTGCGGATTGTAATGTCTTTGTTTCTGCCGAAAAGGCTTCACTTCAGACTTTAGTGGAATTGTGTGAGACAATTCAACGGGTGTGAAGACTTTTAAATCTTCGTATGACCAGGCAAAAACATCCTTGTATTGCTTGAACAAGGCGATAAACCTCTCAGTTTCCTCTGGAGTACAACACGTGCCCAAATTCACAAGCCGAGGTTTGTCTTCAGTACCTATGTTGACTTAACTGTATTCTGATGAAGTATTCACCCCTGACCTCGTCTGATCTTGGATGTAACGATCATGCCTTTCAAAAATATCCTCTAAGGATACAAAACCTTTAGGAATCTGATTTCCTTTCAATTGTATGATTCCAGATTCTATAACCTCAGATT
Organism: Sequoia sempervirens; assembly: GCA_007258455.2. NCBI lineage: Eukaryota > Viridiplantae > Streptophyta > Pinopsida > Cupressales > Cupressaceae > Sequoia > Sequoia sempervirens. The sequence continues at coordinate 96,652 of VDFB02289027.1, read as the reverse complement.
TTTCTGTAATCGACTCTTTGTAAGGAGTTGAACTCCCTTCAAAGAACAATTCTTTGTAGTTGTCTCCCATGACGAGAAACTCTTTGATATCTTCATCATCACTGAAGACTTGCCAGTTGTCTGAATTATCAGGCACAGCTGGTTTGTAAATTAACTCAATAGCAAATGTATTCTGACGAAAATCAGAATTCGGCATGAAAAGAGCGGCTGAAACTGCAAGCGCATCAGCTTTGCTATTGTTCATTCTTGAAATGTATTTGATATTAAATGCATCGAACCATTCGATTGCATTCCATACTCTCTGCCTATAGTTTTGGAGACAATTCTTTCTTACGTGAAATTGCTCTCTGACCTGCTTTACGATCAGCTCTGCATCTCCTTCAACTTGAAGCAGCTTGATCCCCATATCCTTTGCGTTTTTGAGACCTAACAAAAGCGCCTCGTATTCTGCAGTATTATTAGTGCAATCGAATTGCAACCTATATGCAAAAGGATATAAATGACCTTCGGGAGAGATAATCACTACTCCCGCTCCGGAACCTGAAGTCGAACAACTGCCATCAAACTGCATCGTCCACACTTTTGATTCTTCATCTGGTAATTCGGTGGAAAGTGCAAAATTCTGACAATCATCTGTCACTTCAGACACCATAGCGTATGTGCCTGGACCCGTGTCTTGATACAACACTTGAGCATGTGGGTCCTGGGACTTTACCACTGTAAACTTTGATTTGGTTTCCGGCTCTAATTTGAAAGTACCTTTCTTCAATGGAATTGTCGCGAACGACCAATCCATCTGTATTTCTCCTCCGAGATCCTTGCAAAAACTTCTACTAAGTAACATCCCGTAACTGGTAGGAATATCAGCTACTAGGATAGTCATCATAATCTTCTTTTCTGGACACGACGCTAGCCTCACTTGCGCATCTTTGAGTTGACCAACTAACGGCACCGGTTTAGACTCAAGTGAGTAACACTTTTCCTGAGTCGGGGTGCACGAAAGTCCCAACGCATTCATAATCTGTAAGGGCATTACGTTGTCCGAAGCTCCACTGTCAATTATGCAATTGCTCAGCTTGAAACCTCCTATATATAAAGATATATAAAACGGCCTCGGCTTCTCTTCTGCAGGAACTGAGGATTGTAACAATGTCGGCTGAACGACATTCTTCTTCTTAAGAACGTTCAAGATCCTATCCAACTGCTCTGGATGATCTTGTAAATACTCCAGCTGAGATATCTGCACCTTCGTCTTCATCATGGAAGAAACAATGTCAAAGCTTGCTGAAGACGTATCTAAAGCTGCTGGCAAGATATTCTCTTGTGAAGGTTTTTGATTAGAAGTAGAAACTACTTCCTTTGCTTTTGCATTCAAATTCCGCTTTTCCTCTTCCTCCTTCTGTGCTTTAAAATGTTGAGCACGAGTGAACACAGGTGAGGTGATATTCTCATGATTCACTGCAAGAGAAAAACGACGGGATTCTTCTTCTTCTTCAATAACGGGTTCTCTATCAAAATATCCCGTTGCGGAGTCGCCATCAAACTCGTCTGTCTGTGAAGAGACGACGTTTGAACTGGAAGGAATGAAATTTGAACTAGGAGCGGAATCGGCAAATCCCATGAGCTGATTCATTCTTTGATTTTCCGAACATGTAGCCCCGGTGTGCTCTGCTGAATCATGGAATGTGCAAAAGACCGTAGCCCTCTCAGCTTCATTGTTCTGTCTTGGTTGTCCTTGCGGAAACTTCGACTTGAAATTATTATACGGCTGAAAGTTATTCCTTCTCGGCTGATATGCTGGTTGAGATTGAAAAGGCGGTGAGGGCAAGGCTGGTTGCCCTTGAGATGGTGACTGCCGCTTTAGTATCGTCACCTCATTTGCTACCTTCTGTAGCAACGGATCGGCCGACGCTTGCACGAGCGGCCTGATCGAATCATCTTTCATCTTGCCAGTTGTAATCATGGTATCTTCAAGCTTGATTGCTTCCTCCTGAAGGTGTGTTAGATCATCTTCTTCAGCTATCTTCAGGAAAAAGGCAATTTCTGACGGCAATGCGTTGATGAAAGAACCCATCAAAATCTCATCAGACGGATTCAAAGTGTGAGAAAGACGTGTAACAAGGCGATTAAACCTTGCCACGAATTCTCTCATCGGTTCATGCTTTTCCATCTTCGAGTTTGAGAGTTGAGCAAATAATCTATGATTGTCCTCAGCAGGTTTGAATCTTGCCAAAAACTTTTCGCTCATGACGGCCCAACTGGTAATAATTCCTAGCTCAAGATTATTGAACCAATCTGCTGCGTTGTTCTCAAGAGTCTCCACGAAAAGACAAACGGCGATGTCCTCATGCGCAACATGCAAAACGGAACAAGCCGCCGTGAATGCTGATAAATGTTCATCTGGATGTTTTGAACCATCGCCATGAAATCTTGGGAAAAACTTGCGTGATCCCTTGGGCAATTCATGATGTCCTGGTAAAGCCAACAGTCCAATATTGTCACCCCAAGGCAAAGGGGCTGGACGTCTTGCGTTTCTTCCATTACGACCGTTGTGATTTTCACCATTGTTGTTGTTAATAACACGATCACCCATCTCTACTGTTGGAGTGGGAGATTCTTCTTCAAGAATTTCCCACTCAGTAAACTGATCAGGAGCTTCTTCAAAAACAGGATCTGGCTGGATAGGAGGATTTCTTCTCCTTCTAATGTAAACTTGGTACGCCAGGATGCTTAATTCCACGCGGGAGGTGGCAAAACTGGTCTACCTGCTGCAAGATCTATTTTTTCTTCTTCTTTATCCAGAGTAGTAGCTGCGTTTCTCCACTGAGATGTAGATGTATGATTTTCAAAGATGAATGTGCGCAAGCTACTGATGATATATGACTGTTCTGCTTCGATGAATGCTAAATTCGGCTGAATAACAGGCGGAATTAGTGCTGGTTGCAATACTGGAGCAGTAGGACGCCAGATAGTCATAAACGTGAATTATATAAAGTTATTTCAAGGCCTCGTGCCCCACGGTGGGCGCCAGAAAGAACTGTTGGCGTAACAACTAACACCTCTGGAGTAGAAGTTGTTATGAACAGCCTATGAACACTACGTAATGAGTGCTCTTCAAATTATGGAGGGGAAGATCCCTCGTTGTGCTTTGACAAATGTATTTGCAAAGGAAAATAAGCTAAAACTATGTCCTGTCTTTTTGTTTCAGCTGCTAGAGGCACAAGGCTTCCTTGAAAGAACTTATACGTTGCAGCTGAGTTTTCTCTGGTTTTGCAAATCAACTAACTACAACTTATATCTATCCAATCTCCTCAGGAAAACAGAGCAAGAGGAAACGGAGCAAGGTTTGACTATCGGACGATAAGCATGTTTAGACTCTCTACTTGAATGCAAGGTGGCACAACTATCATCTCAATCTAAACAAGCTTATTGGGCACAACAGATTTAAGAATTCACTAAGACGATCTTATGGAACCCTGTGTGGCATAACACTCGATCGAAACAGCAAAGCCTTCACAAAACAGCCTTTATCTTTATAATCTCACGAAACCCTATGTGGCATAACCTTCGATTATATTGATAAAGATTCACAAAACAGATTTATCGCTGCAACTTCTCGAAACCCTATGTGGCATAACGATCGATCACAATGGTAAATTAACACAAAACAGCCTTATCACCTCAATCTCTTGGAACCCTATGTGGCATAACAATTGATTTCAATGATAAAGATGTTCAAACAGATATATCTAAACTATGGAAAGAATTCAGCATTACAATCTTTCGAAACCCTATGTGGCATAACAATCAATTGCAATAGTGAAGACACATGAACAAATACGAAAAAGAGCAATATTGAGGGCAAGGTAGGCGCAGCATATATTTCTCTCTCAAGCAAAAGTTATTTACAAATGAGCAAAAGCTCTTATTTATATACATCAAGGTGTAGGGAACCCTAAATCACCTTGTGTTATCTATAGTTCCTGCAATGCATGCAAGCAATGCGCCCAACCCTAATTAAGCAAACTATACAGTTAACTTGGCAACTACCCTCAGTTTAACTGAAACATCTAATCTAAAAATGGACAATTGTGCGAGCATGCGTCCTTATTAAAACAAGTTAACTGGAAGACTATCATCAGTAAACGAAAACCCTAAATACAACTCCAAGCGTAAGAAGGCGATTCTCAGAATAGATATGCATGTGATGACAACTTCGAGTTAACTGGAAAGGGTAACACCCAGTTCAACTCGTGTGTGTAATGTCTATCCTGAGAAGTGGGAACTGAAGTCTACTATGTGTGATCTCGAGCAATCAACCCCTCAATGAGATTGTTAACTGTATCACCATCTGGAGCGATGAGACTCTGACGAAGGATGCTATGTCGATGCAGCATGTCCTCACCAGCTGTGATCTGAGACTGAAGTTCCCTTCTGCTCTTCGTTGCTTCATCGAATAATGCTGACATGACTGTAAGCTGAGTAACCTTACAGCCAACTGTCTCCCCACTGAAAATGGTATGAATGAGTGCCTGAAGCTCTAACTGAACATCGGTAAGCTCCACGTAGTCACCACCCTCGATCTGATAACGACACGGTAAGCGAGACACAAGAGTCTTCACGAACCGGAGTGCACTAGTGACGTGCTCTCTACTCTCAGCCAACTCTGATGCCAAACTGTCCTCTATCTTTGCTCTGAAAACCAACTGTGTCTTCCAAGAGTAGATAGCCTCTCTGTCTTCTGCATCTGTGACTGTGTCATAAGCCAAACTCAGGTGAGCAATCAAAATTTCATCCCTGGGTTTGTTAATAGCCATATCTCGTTCCTCATCCTGAAGACGAATACGGAGCTCTCGTGCATTGTACCGCAACTAATATAACTCTGTAAGCATAGTACGGCCTCTAGCAACGAAGTCCTCCTCCCATTCCTCCAAACGCTTGCCATATGCAACTAAGTGATTGAGTTGACTTTGCTCTGCTGGCGGCTCAAGCATCGGTGGGAGTGTGTTAATGGCTTCTGGTCTATGTACAAGGCTAGAAATGTATTGGCGAAGCTGTCTGATTTCAGCCTTGAGGGCTGCCTTATCCTCTCCGTCCTTTAGCATTCTATCCCTGGCACTATCTGTAGCAACTTGAAGAAGATCAACCTGAGTCTGGCGTGTGCTGCGACCAAGGTTGACTGTGATAACTTCAAAATCCTGAGATTCCAATTCAGCCAAGTTCTTCCCCTGTGGAGGTACGGCGGTCTCAATGACAATCTCTATGTCAGTGTTTCTCTCTACGTGAACCATGTTCTTGACTCTCTTATCTGGCGCATCTTGATAAATGTCGCCAGTCGAGAATGATTGAGAACGCCAAAGATAGCTGCCTCCTCTTCCTTCCTAGGCGAGCCCGATCCGGGTTGATCTCTCGGGCTAATGCTACTAGAAGGAGTGCGCACTATGACGAAGTCTGCAGTAGAGTGAGTGAAGACCCTTTGCGGTGGAGAATCTAAATCAATTCAATGTGAATTGGGACTGGTGACGGCTCTGGAACTGTTATAGGAACTTGAGGCTGAACCTCAGGTACTGGCGGGCTCTGAGCTGATCTCTGAACTAGCTCTGTGATAAGCGGTTGTCTGTCAGGCTCTGTGTGTGAAACAGTGGCAAGCGCCTTGCCCTTTGAATTATTTGGCGCCTGTACTTTCTTAGGAGGGTTACTCCTCTTTTTCTTGTTAGGTTTTGACGAAGAAGGTAGCGAAGGATTCACCACCACTGGCGGATCTGCTCTAGGAACACTTACTCTTCTTGTCTTCTTGCTGTCAAGGTAAAGAGCCTCTTGTTGGATAACTCTACTTGACCTCTCTCCGGCCGTTACGCCATTCTTTGGGCGTACCCAATCAATTCTTGGCAGCGGTTGTGTCATTGCTCTCTGAAAAACTGAAGAACCTCTCCTCATCATCGATAAACCTCCTGCATCCTCGACAAGAAAGCAATGCATGAGAGAGAGAAGCGGCCGTAACTGCGTCTGCGAACCTCGAAGTCATCTGAGCAATTTGCCCGGTAATCCTCCATAGAAGGCTCGTGATATGTGCCTCCAGCGAGGCGAGCTGTATAATGACCTGAAAGGTCATAGGCACGTGCTTCGACAAGATACTTGAGATGATATTTCTCAAGCTCTTGTCCTGCGATCTTTGCATCAATTGCCGACTTGCACCAATACATTCCAAACTGAAAAGGAAAGTTGAGTGATGGTCTGTGCCTGCGGCGTAGAAGACGATGAACATCATGCATCTGCCTAAGGAATTCCTGAAAGATTGTCTTATCCGAAGGATAACGTGGAAGCATAGCTGGATTTCCTGTGAAACCGTATACTCGGATGTAGGTATATGTTGGGAACTGAATAAACCAATCTACCCATCCATCCATCGCTGCCCTAGCAACTACCGAGATACGAGCATTACGGCTCCAGGTCAAGTTTCTCAGCATGTAAGTCAAAGCTTCGTGGAACACGCTTGAATGATTCGGCTCTGGTGAACTCAAGGCAGTCATAATCTTGATAAACTTTACGAGCGGTGGGAATGCCCGCGGTGTTAAGTCACCGGGCGTACGATGGCGATCAAGTATACGAGATAAGAACACATGTGAAACTCATGGGCAACTAGGAAAACGGTTATTTGCCTGTGGAGAATGTCGCTGATGAAGGATGCCCGGTCATAATGCTCCTACCCAGAAATGATGCGACCAATAATGTAATACATCCAAGGCTGGAAAACATTCGCATGTGCTTGACCTGAGACACGATTCAGGAGTGTGATTAGAATCACATACTCATTCTTGTATTCACCATGACCCACATTGTTTGGCAATATGTTCTTTGCTTGTTTTAACCATCTTTTTGCCATCTTCTTCTGACACTTGTCCACATCAGCGTCAAATGCACATTCTGCTTGCTCCGCGAAATCGCAAAGCGTGCAGTGTGAGAATGCCAAAACTCCTTCGATGTCCAAAGGTTTGAGGCGCAAATGACCCATCCGTCGATTGGCGCTATCTCACGAGTAGTCGGATTGTAATGCTTAATGCAAGCCATCACAAACTCAACACGATTGAGCGGAGATAGGTATGGGCAGCCTCTGAGCCGGGCACTCAATATACGAATAATCAAACTTACATTTTAAGCCCCAGGTCTAATCACGCCTCCGGCAATGCTTTGTAGTCTGTCTCAACTAACTGCGGAAATCATAGGTAAGAACGGTTTTGGTCACAATATTGGTGATGGGCTGCATTACGAAAAACTGCACAGTGTTGTAGACTTGACTATATTAAGTATTTTGGAATCTAAAAATAGCTGCGAGTTAAAATAACTGAAGAATTATTTTCAATGAAAATCTGAAATATGGGTTTTGTCAGTGAGGATTTTAGACAGCCGAAGAGGTCGATTTGCGAAATTCAACTTCTACTCGATCGTGCAATTTTCGCAGGAAAATTAGCAATTGAAACGAATGTTACGAAGCTAAGAATCGTTAAAATCAAAGCGCACAAATTGCTTTCGAGGAAATTATATGGAAGCTTGATCGAATCTTTTGAACTTGCCAAATTTGTAATTCGAGAACATGCACAATGTATTTTGTGAGAAATCTGAGATCTGAAGGATGAAAAAGACGTTTTTATGAAGCCTTCTTCTGTGAAAATCGCCCAAGATTTCTTTGAATAACTGATAATTGTGAACTTTGATCGGCAAAAAGATATGTTAGGTAAAATCGCCTCTGTGAATTGATGAAGATTTTGCCTCTGAACTGGAAGAATTCGCCTTGGAATTGAAAACCACGAATTTCTCCTCTTGAAATTTGCGCCTTTTTAAATATGAAGAAATTCGAATTTCCTTGAAGAAAATACGAATTTTATAATTTGAATTTGAGGATTCGCCTTTTGATATATTAAAATCCGCCTTTGAATCTTTGAAGGATTGCGAATTTAATTGATAATTGAATACGCCTTTGAGAATTTGGAATTGCCTTTGAGAATCAAGGAATTGCGAATTGCTTTGGAAGTTTGAATTACTTTGAAGATATGCGCCCTTCTTTGAAATATGAGAAATCACGAATTTATCTTTGAATTTTGCGCCTTTGAGGAATTACGATTTTGCCTTTGAAAATTAATCTCCTTTAACAAAATTCGAATTCTCTGAAGTTGCTTTGATAACTTCGATTTCCCTTTGAAAATATGAACTTGAAATTGAAAACCACGAATTCACTTAAGATTAAATATCTCTTAATGAAATCGAATTTTCTCTTTGAAAGCTTTATGAATAACAATGAAGCTGACGCCATGTATAAATAAGAAGAAATTCGCACTGAATTGTGACTGCAAGAATTCATAAACCCTAACCAGAATAGAAAACCTCTGATTGGTTGCCTTTCAGTTCAACTGCCACTGACTAGAAGTTCAAATTTGAAAATAATAATAAAATACTTATTATCATGCAATGGCGCTAAAAATAGACATATTCTGAACTTCAGTTGACAAACTGGTTGAAGCTCTGAGATTCATCTTTTGACTTTACTGATTCCGAAAAGTCATCTCTTGAGCACATAGGCGTCCATTTGCTCAAGATACTTCATTTTTTACTAACTCCCTATTTTATAGCTGACAGCACTGTCACGACTGGCCAACTTCGACACTGATTTCGGATGGCCAAGATGAGGCTGATACGAAGAATTCTGCCGGAAGCCTACTAAACAGGAAAGTACCTGTGGGAACATCACTTGCAAAATCATCGTTTATTGCCGAAAATTAAGCACTTGATTAAATTGCTTCTGGGTTGAGACTTAGCCCATTTCCTAAAAGCTATCGATGCTTCAAATGGCGGCGGTGAGCAGTGAACCCTGGCGACGCCAGAGGCAGCTCCTTTGCATGTTGGGAGTGCATCCAACATTGTATGCACAGCGGTTAGCTGTTAAGGCATAAAGGAAAAAGCCTTTAGCTCTTAGTTTGCACTTTTGACATTTTGGCGAAAACCAAACTTCCATCCGAGTACCCTACTTTGACCGCTGATATCTAGAGCTGGGATGACCCGATTCAGGCACTATCTGTTTTAACGGACAGCCAGAAGGGCCTACAAGAGAAGTCACTGAAGGTGACGAGGCAAGAAAACTGCTTCTAAGACCTCAAAAACTCGGTGCATGTACAAATAAAATTACAGCTCCCAGACTGGCCATTTCCGAACATCTCACTGTATTACATAAAGACCTGCTTACTTGTACAGCGGCGCCAAATCTTGAAGGTGTGGCTATGCTCGTGGAAGATAAGTGATTACGGCTCAATGTCGTAAAGACTTCAAGCGTGGTAGGGCTGCGTCTAACTTGACCCTAAAGCTAAGCCTTAAGACTATGAAAATACACTGAAAACCATTTGTTGGTTCGCCCGTAAAATTACGTGCTTGGTAGAATCTCTGCCACGACCACCAGGAACGTCGAATCGACAAGCTAAATGATGCGTCGTGGAGCTAGGCTAGAATACTACTGATGTTGTGAAGACTCTGTTTGCAAATTCTGGCATCTGGAGGGTCCTTTAAGCCAGCGCCCCTGGCCTGTACTTGCACTGGGCATAAACGGAGAAGCTCAGAAACATAAAAACTCCATTTTAAGCTGATCTTTGGATGACTGCCGCCTGAACTCTGAGAGTCGGATGACTGCGCTTGATATCTCGTCGGATAAGCCGACCAGTTGTGAACGAATTGACTGCATCTGGCAACGAAACTGTCGAGATTTACCCCTGCTTCAAGATGGGCGCCCTCAGGCTAGAGGCGCGCTTTTGCCTGAAAAGAGCAAAATTCTCATCTCCTAAAATTTAGGGATTTTAACTTCTGTCGCTGATAACCGGAGCTGTGAGTCTCGGAATGCTTCGCTGGATAGCTCGACGGATAGCCAAACTAATTCTGAAGAGATTGACTAGATGCTTGAGCATTTTAACCAGAATCTTGACCTCCAACAAGCTGGGCGCCCCTGAGCTATACTTGTGCTTTTGGGCTTTTCCACTGAGAAATCTCCCTGATTTGATCTTTAAAAACTCTGTTTCGATCATTAACATGACCGTCTGCAATATGAAATGTCGTCGTGAGATGCTCCTCCATCGTGAAAATCTTCATTTTGAGTCTCTGCTTCAGGTTTTGACCAATATAACTAACTTTGACTGACAAACTATTGACAAAAACTCCATGCTGGACATTGCCCAAAACTGTGTTTTACAACAAATTAGCAAGGTTTAGACTTTCAAATGCAAAATGCCTTGATGAAGCAAAAAATTTGGTTTGGGTACAACAGTAACCACGCTTTGCTTCGCCTCCCTAGGACAACTACACAAAGTGGGTGCAATCTTCAAGGGGTGTGATTATAGTTTTCATGTCTCGAACAATACTGATCCAAATTGAAGTTAAGCATCCACAATCATAAGCTCAGGATAACTTTACGCATTGAATAAAAATCATCTATTCAAAGAAAGTATGAGCTAAGTTTCACCATAAATCAATAATATCAAATCTTTCATTCATTTAACAACATTCAAATCAAATTCTATCTTAATTCTAATCTAATGTTGAAGAAGCTATGCAACCTTGCAAACCACTTGACAATAAAAGGGATTCAAAGCAAATCATGCATAAGAGCTTTTATTATCGGAAGTAGCAATATGCAGCAATCTCATACACTTTCTTCACACTTTACAAATGAGGGGCGAGCTCAATTTATAGGCTCTTCGACTACAATTCAATGGCCAAGATTGATTTCGAATCAACGGTTGAGATTACAAAATAAAACCCTAATTAGGGTTTGTCACAACCAACTACCTCTCGACCAATGAGAAAATTACATTCGGGGACACTTGTCCTTCTACTAAATATAAACCAACAATAAAACAGAAAGTTGTTGCATGTTGATTTGGAAAAATTTGATTGTTTGGAAGACGACAAGGTGCCACCTCAACGTGCTAGATGTCTTCCTTGGTCACCTTGTTTTTCTTCCATGTGCTTGCCTTAGAATATCCTTCCTTGTCGACGACTCTGTCCTTTGCGCCTGTTCCTTCCTAGCTTTGATCTTGGCTTCCTTTGGAGATTTTGATTTCTTCTTCTTTCCTACTTGAACTGGATTGATGTTATTCCTTTGGATTTCCTCTCTGAATTCTCCAATTTGTGTCAAAAAATGGAAATTTGTTTGGAATACTCTTCTTCTCACCATCTGATTCTAATTGGAAGCTTGTCTTTAATTCTTCAGGAGATGAAATCCTTCAAGAAGTTCCCCTGATTGCTTCAATAGGTCTGGGATTGTAGATGAAATCCCCCAAGATGTCTGAAATTCGACTTTTCTTTGTTGATGCCTTGAAATTCTTTCAAGTTCCTTGAATTTGGAGAAGAATTCCTCTGTGCTATTGCCACAATGGAGGAAATTGGAATTTTCTCTGTGAAGTATTTCCCATACTTAGCTAAATTTTGGCTATTCAAGTTCATTTTGTAACACCTTCATGTGGACCATTCAACACTTAGCCAAGATTTTGGCCATCTCCATGCTCGAATGAACTTTGCCTACGAACTTGCCTTCAATTCTGAATTTGGCATGTGCTATGTACGATACATTCCATCCTTGGACAAGGATTTTATCCACTTCCTCTTTACTTTTCCTCTTTATTCCTCTTGTTTTCCTTCCAACACTTAGTCAATTTTCTGAATTTTTCTCCTTGGGCGTACTTTACTTTGGTCTCGCCATCCACTCTTTATGCCAAGGTTGGACTTTATGAGGCTTTGGACATTCCTTGCTATAGGTAAGTCGAACTTTGAGCTGCCTTGGACATGCCTAGATCAAGGGAAGTCGGACTTCACTTGTGCCTTTCCAATTTTTTGAATTTTTTACTTAGCCAATTTTTTTGAGTTTCCTTGGTTGGGCGGATTTCATCAAGATTTGGACATCTTTCTTTTGGCCAAGGCGGACTTTACCATGCTTAAGACATTATATACTTGGCAAGGTCGGACTTTGAATCTTCCTTGCCATTGTGCTTATCATCATTATGGCGGACTTTGTAGTGCCTTAACAAACTCTTGGCGGACTTCATTGATGTCTTTCCATGTTCTTTCCAAGGTGGGGCAGAGACTTCAAAGTCTCTTTGCCAAGCTTCCATGGCGGACTTTCTAGACTTTCATTCCATGATGCGTCTTTCCGAAGGCATGGCGGACTTCAAGAAGGTTTTGCCATGGATAGGGCGGACTTCTTACTTTCCTTTCCATACTCCCTTTTGGCATGGCAAACTTTAGATCAAGCTTGCCATATACAAGGGCGGACTTCATGAATTTCTTTCCATGATGCAAGGCGGGCTTTCTTAGTGTCCTTCCATTCCTCCTTTTCCTTATGGCGGACTTTAGAGACTTCATGCCATTTCTTCCTCTTCTCATGGTGGACTTCCTAGAGCCTTTGACATATTTTTTTCTCCCTCCAAGCGGACCTGACATTGTCTTTGCCATCTTCATGGAGGACTTAGAAGCTCTTCAAATATTATCCTAGGATGCACTTCTTCAGACTTATGCCATTTTTACTTTGGTAGCCATGAATTTCATGCTTGTCTTTTTTCTGGATCATCAAACCCTCGCCATATGCCTTTTCTCTTGATTTTTCTTGATTTTTTGCTTGATTTTTGCTTTTGAAGGCCAAAAATTTTGATTCTAAAGATGGAAATGTTGACTTTATGACCTATGAGACCTTGGCACTTTCTAAAAATAGAATTTTCCAAAAATAGAAAAAACAAAAATCCCTAAAAAATAGGAGTCTCGGATTGGTCCAAAAATGCCAAAAATGAAAAAAGCAAAATAGCAAAAATCCCTAAAAAATAGGAAGTGTCAGAATTGACTCAAAGCATAGGCAATCCTCGTCTTCCGGACCTTCTGAGCACTTCCATGACGTCTAGGCACTGTTTTGGGCTTGAATTCCCAACTTGGCTCGGATGACTTTTCAAAACTTTAACTCCTCATTGTAAAAGAAAAATGGTGATAAGCAGTTGCGATGCCAAGGCAAAAAGCAAAAACAGGGGGTCCCCATTTGCAATGGGGCGATGTGTGAAAAGGTCACAACAGTACCCAATGGTGTAAATAAGTTTGTCCAAAAAATACTAGTGAAGATAGGGTCACAATCACTCACTATGATTTTGGGAATTCCATGAAATTTTTGTATATTGTCCATGAATATTTTGGCCATGGTACTTGCATGAAAGGGATGAGAGAGTAGGCAAAAATGTGCATACTTAGTGAGTCTATCCACAACCAAAATTACATCAAGATTATTAAATTTTGGCAGCCCTATAATGAAGTCCATTGATATTTCCTCCCAACCTTGTGTTGGAATGCCTAATGGTTGTAAGAGGCCTAGAGTCTTTATTGTTTCACCATTATTTCTTTGGCATATCAAACATTCAGCCACAAATTTCTTGACACCTCCTTTTAGACCTTCCCAAAAAAAATATTTTTTTATACGATGATAGGTCTTTAAAAACCCCGAATGTCCTATTGGTGAATCATGCATTTGAGATAATGTCTTCTTTTAAATGAGAATTTTTACATAAAAATAATCTTTGTACCATAACGAATCTTCTTTCCAAACATACTTATCAAAAGAAGATGGGTCATGTTGAAGGTTTAGAATGAAATTATGTATTTGTAATGTCTCCATTTTCATGAGCGTCACTATTAAGAGGATTTAGCCTATTTCTGACCCTCGTAGGCTAATGTGCGTGGTTAGGGGGTCCTTTGTGGCAGTTACCTAATATGTGGATGGTTTCCTGGACTCAGTTGGTTTGGAGAAATAAGGGGGATAATAATTAAATTAATTATTTGTAAGGTTATTAAATAAATAAATATTATAAAGTAACCTTATATTTAATTAATTTAATAAAGTGACTAAAATAAATATTATGAAGTCACTTAAATAATAAAATAATATTTTATTCTAGAAGCTTCTTGGAGGTGGATGAGAATTCTATATAAGGAGTTGAGGGCAAGTCATTTGGGATATCTAGGAATTGTTATTTGCTTGATATTATTGTTTGGTGAAGGAGCTAGCTAGGGTTTCTGCCATTTCCGGCCATTGGGAACGAAAACTCTCATTGGTTATGCAATTTTGAGGTTGTGAAATATAAGCTGAATGATTGCTACATTGTGGGCTTCACTTCAAAAGTTCAATTTGTGCTTCATTGCAAATTTTGTGGCCTTTGGCCAAATTTGGAGATTAAGATTTCATATCAGCTTGTTGAAGCATTTTGGAGAATAACCTACAGCTGCAAATTTGTGAAGAATTGATTGGAGATATATTGGAGATCATTTGCAGATAGGAGGCAACATTGATTGGCATATTTGGAGGTGATTATTGTATGAAAAACATTCTGATTTTTCATCTCAGCAAGAGTCAACCAGCCATGGTGAGAAGTACATATTTGCTCATTACTCATCATTGAGACTTCAGCTTTTTGTGGGCAATGGAGAAATCAATTCCTTTCGTGTTGGCCATCATTTATGTAGCAATTTAGAGGGCCATTGTTGCTGCATTTATTTATATAAAATATTGCGAGGCAAGAACAGGGGCGGCTGGTGTAAGAGTTCGATTTGGCTTGAGGGAAGCTCATTTTGGATTGTTTATTGGCTGCCACATCTTCATCAACATAGGCGCTTCTCCCAACCAGGTTTTATGTTATTTGCATACTCATATCAGCATTTAGAATAAGTTTAATTGCTACCATTGTACTCAGACTTTGAAGTGCATTGTTGTAAAGCCAAGAGTCTTGGCTAATCTTAATCAGCATTGTAATTGAGGTAGTTCATCAATTAGGAGTTATAAGTTGCATATCAAATTCTGATGCAATGTACATGTTTATGATTGACATAATAGTTTGCATGCCAAGTGTTTGTGAAAATGTTTCTTGGTTGTAGGTTCTCATTTTGGCATAAATAAAACTATAATATTGCATACCAAGTGCTTGTATTATTGCCACTTGGCTATAAGTGCATAAATGCCATCTTAGATTGCATCCAAAGTGTTTGTCTTAATTCCTAGTTGTTGTAGATGCACATTTTCAATCACTTATATGCATGTAAAGGTAGAAATAGTTGGCATAGCATTGTTAAGACTTCATTAGTCAATCTTGCATCATTAGAAGCTTTCAAAAACATCATTTGCAGCATCCAAACTCATAACAAAACAATTAGAAATTCATATCAGCAAGATCAGACCTTGTGTGCAAAGTGTTTGACAATATTCCTTGAGCATATCTTCAACATTTTGAGGCCATAATCAGCAAGGGATATTACAGTATTTGAGGATCATGTCGACACTCTTTTCGTGCGACTTCTAACCATTTTGGTTGTATTAAGGAAATGGCACAAATATTTGCTTCCTCTACTTCTTGTCGAGAAAGGGCATCAACTCCAATATTTTCGTTACCCTTTTTATGAATGATTTCAAAGTTATATCCTAGCATCTTGGTAACCCATTTTTGTTGTTTTGCTGATGATAGTCATTGCTGCAAAAAATGTTTTAAACTCTCATGATCTTTCTTGACTTTGAAAATTCCTTCCCATTAAATACTGATGCTATTTTTTAATTGCATGAATAATGGCTAACATTTCCTTCTCATGTGTGGGCCTTAGTAAGTTTTTTCCTTTGAGTTGTCGACTATCAAATGCTAATGGATGCCCTTCTCGCATTATTATTGCCCCAATTCCGTGTCCAAAAGCATGGCATTCTACCACAAATGTTTTAGAGAAGTTTGGGGTAGCTAGTACTGGGGTTGAAGTGAGAGCTTCTTTTAGTTGTTTGAAGACCTGAGAGGCTAGCTCTGACCATGAAAAGGAATCCTTCTTTAGTTGTTAAGGGAGCTGCGACACAAGCATAATTACAAATAAATCTTCTATAGTATCCTATTATACCCAAAAATCCTCTCAATCCTTTGATATTTTTATGTTTTGGCCATTCTTTTACTGCAACAATCTTCTTGGGGTCTACCTTAACACCTTCATGTGACACCACATGTCCCAAATATTCTATTTCTTTTACCCCAAAGACACAATTGGATTGCTTGGTATAGAGTTGATTATCTTCCAATACTTGTAATATCTTATCTACATGTTGCAAATGTTCTTCCCATGATTTACTATAGATAAGGATATCATCAAAGAAATACACCACAAATTTGCGAAAAAATGGGCAAAGTACTGAGTTCATGATAATGTCCCTCGTGTGTTCTAAAGGCAGTTTTATGTATATCCTCCTCCTTCATATGATTTTGATAAAAACCAGAACGTAAATCTAACCTAGTAAAGAAAATTGCACCATTTAGTTCATCTAATAATTCATCACTAGTAGGAATAGGAAACTTATCCTTAAGAGTGAGCTTATTGAGTTCCCTATAATCATGGCACATTCTCCATGAGTCATCCTTTCTTTTAACCATAACCACTAGAGTTGAATAGGGACTTTTACTAGGACGAATAATTCCTGAATCTACCATTTCCTTGACTATATTTTCAATTTTTGTCTTTTGTTCATAAGGATAATGATAAGGTCTTATAATGTCGTAAAATTGCACCCCTTGCAATTTCACATACATTCTTGTATACACTTTAGTATCCACTCCCTTAGCACTTGTGTAGGCTCATTTTAGCCCCTGCGTCAATGTTTTCCCTTCTTAGGATGCTTAGAACCCCTTTTCAGCAGCTACCTCCGTGTGTCAGCTTTGCATCGAACTTTGTGTTTTTCCCATTCTTGTTTTGTAGCATGATGTGTTTGGACACTAGCACGTCGTGCGGACGTCTGCGCACCACGCTAGCGTCTTGTGACATTTTGACGTTCAAACGGCCATTTCTGAGTGCCTTGCCATTTGTCAATGAATTTTGTCGGTGGTAACGGCCCGAGACACCTTGTAATGGCTTGAGAAGCTTCTTTTCCTTCCTCTTCTCCCTTTAAATGCTATCTTTCCAATACATTTGTGCTTCTAGCTTCTCTCTAGCTTCTTGGATTCTCTCTTTTCCCTCTTTACTCTCTTGCTTGCATAGATCTCTTGCTTGTTACAGTAGCCTCAAGCTCTCACGTTCATACAACACTCTTTGCAACTCTCTTGGCTCTCGCATCTCTGTCTCTCTCCTTGGCTTCTCCTAGCCTTGCAAGTGATATCTTCCTTGTATCTTTGAGCATCCTAGGATTTCTCACATCCCCTATCTATTGCATCCCTATCTCGTGATACGGGTTCTCCTCCTTGAGTTGGGATTGTTTTTATCATTTCATATTTGCCTACTTTGTTCACTTTCTCTATCTATCTGGCTATTCGTGGAGGTGGGAGCACCAAAACGGGGGTTTGACTAAGGCAAACCCCTATACAGCCCCAACATTTTCCCTCCATCTTATGTATGCAGATATTGAAGATATTTCCTTGCTGGAGGCTTCATTACTTGGGTCGTTGTGAGCAATTTCTATCTCTCATTCTCTTACTTTATCATTTATACTTCACTTCATTTCAATTCTATTACTTTTTGTTACCTTCTCACATTCTGGAAGTTCTTAGTAATCAGATTGTTAATAGTCGATTTGTTATTTTTTGTGATAATCTTGGGTTTCAGTCCATACGAGACACCAGCGTGCCTTTGGGACTCCAGTGCGCCGCACCGCCGTCCATTTGTTGCGCTGACATCCTTTAGCCGATAACTCGTTAGTTTGTCCAGAAAACCTCTGTGGTCTGCTCTTTTTGATTCTGAAACTCTCGCTTTGTTTCTTGAGGTAGTTTAGGGCAGTTCATTCCCTAGGGCTCTCTTGAGAATAAAGAGACTCATGAGTAGTGAATCCCCCTTCTCTACAGGTCTAATGTTAGGAGGAATGCTTCCAAGTATTAATTCAAGGGCATAATCATGGTCTCTAATTGGAGGTAGACCCTTAGGTTCTATAAAAAAATGTTGGTGTTTTTGAATGATTTCTTGAAGTTCTAGTGGATGTTGAGTTTTCACATCTTGTGCTTCTACAAAATTTAGTTGTGCCACTAGACCATAGGAACATTTCTTAAGTAATTTTTCCATCCTGTGGGAGGTAAAAATTTGAGTTGGTGGTGATGTTACTCCTATAAGTTTATAATTTTGTCCATTAGAATTGAAAGTCATAAGTAATTCTTGAAAATTAAAAGACATTGTTCCCAACTGTTTGAGCCATTGTACTACTAAAACTACATCTGCTGCTCCTATTGGAATAGCAAACATTTTTTAATCTAAATGGTAATTTCCCATTGAAAGTTTTATATGATGGTACTTAACACCACAAGAGAGTTGTTTTCCATCAGCTATCATGACTTGGAAGTTAGAGACTGGATATACAAAACAATTGAGCTGATGAGATAATCTTATATCAATAAAGTTATGTGTACTACCTATATCAATCAACACTTTTACCTTTCTCTTTTTTATATAATCGAAAACTTTAAGTGTTTGTGGTGTTCTTGTTCCATTCAATGCATGTAAGGAGATAGTAGCACTATCTTCTTCCTCTAAATTTTCACTCTCTAGTTCTATATTCAGTTCTTCTATAGATACTTCTTCCTCTTCTTCAACCTCATTCTCAATAATCATTAGTCTCTTCTAATTATTACCACATTTATCGTCCCTAGACCATTTGCTATCACAATGCCAACATAGACCTTTTTCTCTTTTCCTTGCCTCTTGTTGAGGAGAGAGCTTAGTTATTTGTTTTGGGCTAAAGAGGTTAGCCCCATTTTTATTGGTAGGATTAGTGACATTTTTATCTTTCCATCCTACTAATTGGCCTTGTGTTGATCCTTCTGTAGTGAGGTTTCGTTGCTCAATATGTAATGCTTGTTGCATTGCTTTTCTAACTATACAAGGTTCCAATAAATAGACATCATGTTTAATTTGCTCATTAAGTCCATTGATGTAGAGTTGTAACCTTTGATAAGGTGTCACATTTTGAGTTCGAATTGCCAATCTCATATGTTCAGCATTGTATTCTGCTACAGACCCTATTTGTCTTAAATTTGTAAGTTGGGTAAAATAGCTCCCCTTCCATGGTTGCTCATAGTGGGCTACTAAGTCATTGGTAAATTCTCTCTAACTAAGTAATTTCCCTTGTTTTTCACTCATCCATTGGTACCATTGATAAGATTCAGATTTTAAATGCAATGAAGCTATGTCAAGTTGTCAACCATTACATCATTCGATATATTATGGAGTTTAAAATATTGTTCCATGAGACTTATCCATGAAGTTACATCTATACCATCAAACTTGGGTATATCTATTTTTGGTAGGTTTAATTGTGGACCTTGGAAAGATTTGTCCTATTCCTTGATTTTGTCTATTAGGGTTGTACCCACCTTGGTGGCTTCATGAACTCCACAATTCTGATAATATTACTTTTTCAAACCTACATAATCCCTCATTTATGGATGTTGTAAATGGGTCAAAAAAAAATTATTCTTAATGAAATGTACCATTTTTCACAATCTAGTGGAGTTATTCCCTCAATTTTTGGTGGTGAACAATAAATATGGTCATCTGTTTCCACATTCATAAGAGTCCTCTAGTCCTAAAGATGACATGGATTCAAGTTTGATTTTATTTTGAACTATAGATTCCTATTTATTAATTAAGGGAAGATAGTATCTAGTGCGAGTTGTAACCATAAAAATTTAGAACATATGCGAAGATAGGTTCTGAAATTGATGGTTTGACTAAAGTTTTGACTACTGAATTAAGGAGCTTATTTTGTCTGATAGTAAATTACAAAGAATTAATCCTACCTAATTTTTTATAAGACTCCAAAAAAAATATTAAATTCCAAAAATTGCAGTCTATAGAGCAAATAATGAATTTTTTTCTAAAATTTGACCACTAAATTAAAGGATTTATTTTATTTTTTATAGTAAATTACAAAGAACTAACCCTACCTAATTTTTGATAAGCTTTCCAAAAATGTAAATTAAAAAAAAAACCGAAAATTTCAGCCCATAAAGCAAATTAATGAAAAAAAGTAAAATATCAATAACTTTTAGAAAACATACCTTCAAGATCTGAAATTTGTTTGAGAGCTTATCTAATACATACCTCAAAACCCAAAAAACTATCAGATCCAACATCGCACTGGTTTGGAAGTTATGGTGGAAACAAAAATGTTGGCCCAAATCATAGCTCTGATGCCACTTGTTATGATATTTCTTGGAAATATTTGTAAAAACTCAGAAATATGGTTGTCCACTTTGAGGGGGTTACCTCCAATAATCAGATAATATGATATGAATTCAATATTTGATGATATGATGATTTCGGGGGAAAATCTCCCCTTTATTTATAGGCTCAACTATGTAGGGACATACCCCTTCATCCTAATAAAGAGTATTTAAGGTATTAACTAAAACTAATGTTAAGGTTAAGCATGCCACACGTGCTTAACTTATTATTCTTAGGAATATATGATATTAGGGTCATAACATTAGATAGAATATCAGGGACCTAGCATCATCTAGGAAGCCATATTTTTGCTTGATGTCACACATCTTAGTCAATTGGAAGGCTAAAATTATAGCAGAATATGTTAAGAATGAGTTTGCCATTGATGTCTTGGAATAAAGTTGTTGAATAAATACATGGTATCCAATGAACTCATCCTCTACAAGGAAATAATTTACTTAGTACCAAAATATAAAATGAAGGAAAGAACTTTAAAGGCATTCCATGATTCTCCTTTGGTAGGCCACCTAGGATATTTCAAGACCTATAAGCAAGTCAGGGAGAGGTTCACATGGAAGGACTCAAGGATGATTGCTTTAGGCACATTAAAGAATTTAATATTTGCCAACAAAATAAAATAGAGCAAGCACATCCAGTAAGACTCTTATAGCCTTTGCTTATCCCGAAGTAGAAATGGGAGTATTTTGATGGAGTTCATCACTCAACTTCCTAAAGCCCAAGGTAAGGACTGTATATATGTAGCTGTGGATAGATTCACAAAGTACTTGCACTTATTTTCCATTTCTTCAAATTTTAAGGCCCCACAAATTACTATTATGTTCTTCAAGGAGCTGTTTAGACTTCATGGGCTACCTAAGAACATCGTGAGTGACAAAGATAGTCGGCTTTTGAGCTTGTTTAGGCAAGAGCTCTTTCATTTGATAGGGACCAAACTCACAACCAACACTACCTACCACCCCCAAATAGATGGTCAAATTGAGATTGCAAATAAATGGGCGGAAGGCTATATAATAAATTATGTTGTTGGTAATTAGAAGGCACAGATAAAATGGCTACATCCTGGGGAGCACTATTAAAACACTATCTATCACATGTCTATTGGGATGACACCCTTCATGGCTTTATATGGATATGAAGCCCAAAGTTTTGTTGACCTTGTGTTGTGTAATAGTTGGGTCCTAGGAGTGAGTGATTTGATCTAGTAGGGACAAGACATTTTGAAGTCACTCAAGAACAATCTCTAGCAAGCACAAATCAACAAAAGATGTATGCGAGCTGCCATACAATAGAAAGAAGATTTGAAGTTGGAGCTATGGTGCTTGTGCGACTATGACCTTACAAGCAATCGTCCTTAAAGGCAAGTGGATCTAAAAAACTCAAACCTCATTTTTATAGGCCTTACAAAATTTTGAAGTGGGTTGGTGAAGTTGCCTATGCATTGGAATTATTGGAGGAAAGTAAGATTTGTAATGTGTTTCATGTGTATTGCCTCAAAAGGGTACTTGGAAAACGTATTTCAGTAGAGTTTCCCCCATTAGATGAGGAAGGAAAGCTAATTTTCATTTATGAAGTTATGGAGGTAAGGAAAAGAAAGTTGAGAGGTTGAAGCATCAGCTTAAGTATGTATCCCCTTCATCCTTCATGCATCTACCTAAGATCCCCAAAATTTCTTAGTATGAAGGCATGGCTGGTCTTCTGAGTCTGTGTAGGTTGTGTAATATCCCCAATAGGATCTTCCCTAAAATTCTGGTTTTTATTTTCAGAATTCTGCCCTAATTTTCCACACTTTTGTTTTCTGCTAAAATCCTAGAATTCTGATCTGATTTTCTGATTTCAAACAAGTAAGAACAGCAAACATATATGAATCTAATATGCTCAAATAATAAAGCCATAATAAACCCTTCTAATAATATCTTCAAACATGAACTCATCCAACAATTTATGACATCCAAATGCAAACAAATATAGGGGCAAATCTGACTTCTGAATTAATCAGTCTGCTGCTACAAATCAGAACTTCTGAATAGGCTCAAATCTCAATTATGTCCAATTACATTCCAGAATTCTGCCAATTACAAATCAGACCTCATTGTAGGTTTGTACATACCAAAATGATGTAGAATGATGCTTCACAACCCTCTGCAATGATGGCACTTGGGCAGCTGCTAGGGTTAGGGTTTAGAAACCCTAAACAATGACGAAATCACCTCCAAATCGCCCTTCTCAAAGGTGATGCTCTAAGTTAGGGGGATGCCCTGATGCAAAATGAATACAAAATACCACCTGAAGCCTACTGCTCTAATCTGATCAAAAAATTTGAATATGCAATTCAGCTCCAAACATCCAAAGTTCTCTAATTGAAGTGCAAGTAGGATTCCGTCATGAATCCTCCACAAGGTGAGCTAGGTTTTCATACGACTCCCCTAATATGCAATAGGGTTTTCATTCTAATGCATAATCCAAATCTGCTCCTAAGGTGAAGAAGTTTGCTGGAAATAATTGCTTGAATGGTCGAATTGAACTTCAAGACTCCTTGTATATCTATATGCAATAATTTTCTCCCTCACACCTAGGCCAACCAGCTTGAGATATTTATTTTTATCTTTTAAAGCCACATTAAGGCCTCAAAAGGGGGACGACCCCTTTCCCTTAATTAATTTTTTTTCTATTTATTATTTGTTTATTTATTTTTTTAATATTTATTTATTTAAAATATGAAAACTAGTGTTCAAAAACACTTTTCCCCGCCTTTGCAAAATTTGTATTTTAAATCAAATTGGTTACATGGTAGTCCTCCCTTCCCAAGATTGCTTGTCCTCAAGCAATAATAAACCCGCATCCTCCAAATCTCCAAAGGCTCCATCCTCCAAGAATGCGAAATCCGTCAAGGACCAAACACTAGACCAATCCGAAGCCTTGAAGAAAGCCATGCCTGCCAACAAGTGATGAAGAATGTGAACTCTGAAACACAACCACAAGTCTCCAAGCTTCCGTTGCTCCACTCTAATGCAATCATCAATGCCCCGTGAGTTGTGAAGCAACTCACCAAGATCCCAACGAAAAAGTGTGTCAATGATGCCACCACCTGGATCCCAAATCACCACATCCTTGCATTCATCAAACATGAGGAGATGGAAGCATATCAAACTGCTATCAACACAAAACCACCCTCCAACTCCTGTAGACCTCCCATGGATGTGAGGAATACCCAACATAGGTGCAAAGAAATGTATAACAGCTCCTCCTAAGTTGCTGATATAGAACAAAACAGCAACCTCATGACTGAAAATCAGACCTATGTGGGAGCAAATAGTATCTCCAATGACATAGGATGATAGAGTATCATCCCTATGCCACTCTCCAAGGAGAAGAAGATAATCCAACTCTCCTCCAAACTCCCGTACAGCTGTTGTCCCCCAAGAAATTTGTAGGAAATCCATGCACCATAAAGTAGAACAGCCATCTCCTAGCAAAGTATGGAGGAGATCCTCATGAATTAGGGCAGGAATGCCAAGATCTTCATGCTAGCTTCCAATCCCTATGATATAGTCCAGTTGGAACACAAGCATTAGTAACTCAAAGACAAGTGTCTCCTGGGCAATACCTCCATACCTTGGATCATAGATCAGTTGGAACTTCATTCCTCTAGGTGTGTGCCAATCAAAAGCAAATGCATCCATGATGTGTGCCATAAGTCTCGAAAGTAGCGCAGCCTCATGCTTCACCAGAGAGTCATCAATATGATGGGATTGTATCTCATCACCAGAAAACTTCTCAAGTTCTCCATGAATGACCAAAGACTCAACCAAATCTGAACCACCAATGACGGGCCCAAAAGGTGTATGCTTAGCTATCCCATCCACATCTATGATTTGAGCCTTCAATGGGTTCAATGGGCTCTCTAAAAGAGGTAACTCATGATCCTCATGATGTAAACTACGTGTACAAAACAAAATTTCCTGAATCATACCTCTTTTCATGTTCACCCAAATTTGAATGTTCTCCTTCCTTGCTGACCTTAAGAGGCTCATCCCTTGCATACTCAACCTTTACACATTCTTCCCTTGGAAGAAATAGTGATCTAAGATATGGTTCCCTTTGTTTCCTTGCATGATCTAGATGATTGCAACGTTTCTTGACCTCTTTGAGTATTGGGCAGCCAACAACTTAGCCTCCTTTGCTCTTTGTAGCCAACCATCACACAAGTCTTCAGTTCCTTTGACATCCTCCAAGGTATGATGAACAGATTCAGACTTCTTGTGGCTTGAAACTTCAATACCTCCCTTATGCTCCACACACAAATCACGAGTGCCAATCTTGTAAGATTCTTCTACCTCATTCTCTTCATGTGCAGTGGCTGTTATGAATGAAGGAATAGGACTACTGTCATGAATCAAAAAATCAGACCTGCTGTCATATCTTATCAAGCCATCCTCTAGCTCCTCAATTGTGTCCTCTTCCTTGGCTTCATGTTCTCTTACAAGTGCAGACCCAAAAGGTGGTTCTAACTGAAAAATCACTTGCCTCCAATCTGAATCAGACCTCTATCCCTTTGGCTGCCATGTCATGATATTGTGAGGGTAGGGGAATGCTGTTACACAGAAGATCAGTCCTTACCTCTTCTTCTCTCATGGATGAGTGCTAGTCCCAGGGATGTTTCCCATGGAAAATCAAGTGTGTTATGTGCCATAACTTCTGTCCCATGGCTGCAAGCTAAAACTTCATGTGTATAGATCTCTTTAGTCTTCATGAATTCATCATGGGATACTCTATGTCCTCCTTCCATGTCTCCACCCTTTGTCATCTTCCAACAAAGCTTATCCTCGTGATCTTCCAATTCTTGAAGAGCCCTTTGAGTGCTCCTCAAGGAATCCACGGCATCCTCAAGCTCAAGGGTGAGCTTGTCCACCTCCTCTTCTTTTCTTCTCAAAGCATCCGAGTATATCTCACCAAGTGTGAGGAGATGATCTCTGTCAGCAAGTAAATGTAGGTAGTTTGACTTTACTACCACCAAAGCCTCCTTGTGTTTGTGCAAGTCATCAAGAGATATACCTCCTTCAAGTCCTTCATGTTCACTTAGTGCCTTCCAACACTAATTTTCCATCATCTTATGAATATTATCAAAGTGAGTTAGGGCTGCCACAATATGACTATCATTCACCTTCAATTGCCCTTCCAAGTGATGTGACTTATGAGACCCAAAATCTCCATGCAACATTTTTTATTTGTCTTCAACATCACCTTCATAAATCTGATCAATCATCACTGATTTGGCACATCCTGTGACAGCATGCCCTTCTTCCTTATGGTCATTATGAAGACACATGTACTCCTTATTGGTTGATGTAAAAAGTGAATCCTCATCCTGCTGAAAGCATGTGAGAACAACTTCATCTTCTTTAGGTGTTGCATTCTTATCACTAGCTCTCAACATCATTGGTTCATGATGATCATCCTTGTATGTGAGTCCTATAGTTTCAGACCAATTCCATGGTGTAATATCCATGACAAATCATACATTATCAAATTGTAGGATCTTCTTACTAAGCCATCCCTTAGTCTTTATGATCAGCTCTTCAACAAAATGTTTCTCATACAACTCCAATAGGTAGTCATCAAATGTGATCATGTGCATGAAACAAGGACCATCGAACTTACTAGGGAATGACATACCTTGTATGTAGCTTTGTTCCATGAACATCCTTTCATGCATACCTTCATTGACTGTTCCAAAAGTTGTATCATCCATCTCATAACTGAAATTTGCATTTTCATGTGAAAACCACCTCATAGGTGTGACAGCCCTAGATGATCGTTTTTCTGATTTGACATCTTCTTCATCTAATTTCTGTTTTGAAGCTAGAGCTGCATCATAACAAGCCAGCTCCTTGAAAATAATGTTCTTTTCCACACATCATCTTTCTCAACCCTAAATTGAACTTGTCTATCATGCCATGCAAAAGGCTATGATCCAATATACCCAAGTCATTTTGCTCATCGCATTCCTTGCCACTATGATGTAGAGATAATGAGGTAATGCTATGCTCAAGAGACGGATCATTAGTAATACCCATATCTTCATGTGGCTGATTACAAGGAAGCAATTCTTCTTTTATCACTTGAACAATTTCAACATGCTTTTATTCAATGGTTATTCTAGAACCTTGTTCACCTATAGGTTGATCAATGACTTCTGATTTACCACTCTTCACAATAGCATAACCCTTATCTTGTAAATTATCAAACTTTCCCAAACATTGCAGATTATCATCATAGGGTTTGATTACTTCCATACCTAAAAGGTGGGTGGATATTTCTTTGGCACATCTTCAACACACAATATTGACTCTTCCTCTAGGAAGTGTTCCATCTCTACCTTATCTTCTATATCTGAATGGAATTCTCCCTTTTTGTGCTTCAGCATGGAGATCTATCCAAACCTCTTCTCTTTGTTGGACACCTTTTTCCTGCTCATGCTCAATGATTGGTTCCTCATGCTTTCTGATTTCTTCCTCAGTGTCTTCTTTCAATTCTTCCTTCATCAATTCTTTCTTTTTTTCCCTTCTATTTTCTTTGAATATCTTCAAGTACTCTTCATAGGTGACATTGGATTTATAAGTAGCAGACTCTTGTTCATATTTGCAGTAGACAGTAAGCTTGCACTCATCTCTTTTTAACTGATCCTCTACTGCCCTTTGAACAGGATCATCTTGTCGTGTCTTACTGAATGCATTTAGAGTTCTAAGGCTGCTACAATATTGCTCGAAGAGTTGTTGTTTAAGATTTGTGTATTCTTTCTTTGGTAAGAACGTAGGTGGCCAATCCATGTTCTTTCTCCAAGGTTCCCTTTCACTCATGTGTCGATTGTAGATCTGTATTCACAAAATCAGACACGCAAGCTGGCAAGACAACCTGCTTTGATACAACTGTAATATCCCCAATGGGATCTGCCCTAAAATTCTGAATTTTTTTTTCAGAATTCTGCCCTAATTTTCCACACTTGTTTTCTGCTAAACCCTAGAATTCTGATCTGATTTTCTGATTTCAAACAAGTAAGAACAGCGAACATATATGCATCTAATATGCTCAAATAATAAAGCCATAATAAACCCTTATAATAATATCTTCAAACATGAACTCATCCAACAATTTATGACATCCAAATGCAAACAAATATAGGGACAAATCTGACTTCTGAATTAATCAGTCTGCTGCTACAAATCAGAACTTCTGAACAGGCTCAATCATGCCGAATTACATCCCAAAATTTTACAAATTACAAATCAGACTTCATAGTAGGTTTGTACATACCAAAGTGATGTAGAATGATGCTTCACAAACCCTCTACAATGATGGCGATTGGGCTGCTGCTAGGGTTAGGGTTTAGAAATCCTAAACAACGATGAAATCGCCTCCAAAAAGCCAAATCGCCCTTCTCAAAGGTGGTGCTCCAAGTTAGGGCGATGCCCTAATGCAAAATGAACACAAAATACCACCCAAAGCTGCTGCTCTAATCTGATCCAAAAATCTAAATATGCAAATCAGCTCCAAACCTCCAAAGTTCTCTAATTGAACTGCAAGTAGGATTCTGTCACGAATCCTCCACAAGGTGAACTAGGTTTTCATCCAACTCCCCTAATATGCAATAGGGTTTTCGTCCTAATGCATAGTCCAAATCTGCTCCTAACGAGAATAAGTCTGCTGGAAATAATTGCTTGAATGATCAAATTGAACTTCAAGACTCCTTGTATATGTATATATATAGATGCGATAATTTTTTCCCTCACACTTAGGCCAACCAGCTTGAGATATTTATTTTTATCTTTTAAAGCCACATTAAGGCCTCAAAAGGGGGACGACCCCTTTCCCTTAATTAATTTCTTTTTTATTTATTATTTATTTAATTATTTATTTAAAATATTATTATTATATTTAATTAAAATATGAAAACTAGTGTTCAAAAACACTTTTTTCCCGTCTTTGCAAAATTTGAATTTCAAATCAAATTGGGGACATGACAGGTTGCTAGAGTTGCAGAGTCTCCCTTCCTATTATGACTTTCCTCCCAAGTCAGCTTTCTCTTCTATCTCTTTTGAGGTATCAAAATTCCTCATCTAGTCATACACTCTGGTCATTCCCCATCTTCATTCCTTCTTCCATCGAGACTTTGGAGCTTCCCATACCATCATACCTCTGCCAAACCTCGCTCCTTCACAAACCCTCATTGGAGAGTTGGACTTCCCCTCATTGGCATGCCTCCTTTCCAAACCCCAAACCCCCACTTATGGCACGAGTCACAAGATATCCTCGACACCCAAACTCCAACTCTCCTACCACTTTTCACTATCTTTCTCCACCTACCTCCCTACAAGACCAAACAACCATTAATGCACATGTCGATGATGAATGTTTTAGAAGGGTTCTTTAAGGCACAAAAGTATCATTTAATAATGAGTACACAGTTCCATGTGTTTACCCAATTGTGCAAACAATGAAGACAACTGTAGTTGCCATTAATGTGTTAGTTACGGCTTCAAACCCTAAGGGACTAATCACGACTATTGCCAAGAATAGTTGCAATTTGCAAGGAACATTCCTCCATGTCTCGCAAGTCCATTCCACACACATAAGCACAATTCAAGGGGAAACAATGCTCAATAGGTACATGCAATCCTAACTGCATACCAATCTCATGAAGGAGGCCATTGTTGCAAATTTCAACATCCTTCTCGGTATATATTGAGTAGAAAGATAGGATGGAAGGACATCTATCGAATATACACAAAAAAACCCTAACCGAAATTTCTTGTGCACATGCGTGTTCAAGCACCTAGATCTGTGAATGAAAACCCCATAGACCTTGCGTTAGAGGACAAGAACCCTTCAATTAAATGAGTGGTCTCACATAGAGGTTGCATCAGAGCTTTACTAGTGGCAGATCTTTAGCAATATCCAACTAATTAGATTTGCAGGTTGCCTTGGGAGTAAGTTGTATTTCCAATTTGTATTGTAGCTATGCAGCCAATATTTCTATCCTTGGAGCATATTGTTGTATTTTCTGTTGTGGTTGATACCATTGCCGTGTTTTGTAATGGGTTTCAATCCCATGTAATGTAAACAAAGGTTCTACAGTTTTATCTTGTTGTGAATCTGATTTATATGTCCATGTATCAATGAATGCAAAATAACTTTTACAATCTTAGTTTAATAGATATAGGTATATGTTTAAAGAAGTTGTTTTCTTATTTGTGAACCCGACCTTGTAGCATTGGGAATTTAATGTGACTACGTAAACGTAAAAGGGGGAATCTTCTAGGTTTGATAGATTTGGACAAAATAGATTAGGGTTGTTGTTTTTGGGTAAAATAATAAAGTTTGGAGTATAAGGGGTTGATTTTTGAGGTTCTCAATTTTAAATAGTTAAACGCAAAAATAGAAAAATCTAAAACATTTGTCTTAGTGTTTAGGTTTTATAAGGACCCGATTAAATATATTTAAATCTGTCCACAAATATTTGCATTAATATTTGTCAAGGACATTACACCAACCCTTTCCATTCCTGAACGATTATTGTTTATCTATACTTTTAAGGGAGAGAGGTGATCCTACTCCAGCATTGGTAAAATCTTTGGAGGCGAAGATGAATAGATCTAAGTGTTCTACAGAAGACGTTGTGGATCCCTCTATGGATGTTGGGATTTTTTGGGGAGTATCCCCCTAAATATGGCTTAATCCCCAACTCTTGTTTCACTTCCTAAACATTGTGAGGCTGGAATTTTTATGCAGTATTAAAGTTTTTCCTTAGTGGGCATATTTGTGGGTAGAAATCTAAATGAAGCAAGGCTTTCTAGGTGAACGGAATTAGCTTGACCAGAAATTGTGATACCCTATGCCTTTCTTTGGAAGGGATTCTTTTTTTATCTATTTAATTCTTCAAAGGATTGAGAATTTATGTGGACTAAAGGTTTGTGGTTCTGTGGCAGATCCAGTTTATTTTTAAGTCCCTCATAACCTTTCTTTGACCCAGAACATCTCTCATTCTCAAAGATTCCTTTCTAGATCTGCTTCCACAACCTTCCACTGGTCCATAGATCAACAAAGGCAGTTCAATTGTTGGGTAAGAAGATTGGTGTTTTCATAAAGATTGATTTGAATCAACAAGATTCATTTAACTGATTTGCTAGGGCTTGTGTGTATGTATATCTTTCCAACATAGTTCCTCGTTCACTTAATATCCAAGCCTCTCTTGGCACTTTGTTGCAATTTGTAGATTATGAAGGAATGCCTTATGAGATTCTTTAGGTGCAATTTGGGCATAAGAGCATAGATTGTTCTTTTTCTTCTCAGAAATCTTTTCAACAAGACCAAGTTCTGTTGTAGAAATGTCTTCCTAAGCAAGTTTTGTTTTCAAGTACCTTGCAACATTTCTTCAACCTGGGATGTATCTCCTGAAAGTTTCCTTTCTAGATCTGATTCTAAAACCTTTCACTAATCTAAAGATCACCGAAGATGGTTCAACTATTCGCTAAAAATAGTGACATTTTTGTCAAGATTGATTTGGATCAACAAGATACGTTCAATTGGTTTGCTAGGGCTTGTGTGTATGTGGATCTTTCTGTAGAAACCCCTGGTTTCACTGTTTCTGAAACTGATTGTTTTTTAGCGTTTTTGATGTTTTTGTGTTTTTTTGCAATAATAGATAAAGTGCGATTTTGAAAGAAATTGCTCTAAAAATCTATAGTAAATCATACAAGCTGAAAACTGCCAATTTTGAATCTTAGATCAATAGCGAATAGTTTATTAATGCTTTCTCAGCGTTTACAAATTTCAAACCCTAACATGCAAGGTAAAAAGCAAGTCGATTTCAATAATTAAAAACCTGATTTCAGCCGCCTGTGAGAGTCATGATATGGTAGGCCATCATGGAATTCCTCTTTCCCCTGCACCAAATGATAGAAAAGGAGCCAGTGAGATATGCGCCCCTGTTGGTGAAGGCAGACTGTAGAAAAAGAAGGCGTATGACCCAGTGTGAAAAAGTACGGCCTTTTGAGGATGGTACGGCCCTGCAGCAGAAATGTACGGCTTTTGTAACAGCAGCAAACAATAAAAAATACGGCCTTTATTTGATGTGTCCAGATCTCAGGAAATAGGCGCCTAAGAAAAAGAATCTCCTCCGGATGAATTCCAAACTGAAAACCCTGAATGATGCAATCTCTGATGAAGTTTTGTGATAACCTCTAAATGAAGCTACCTCTCTGAAAGCAATAAATCAGCTAGTATTTCACAGCCTCTGAACTGCAGACATTGAAGATGGCACGTTCTCCAATGCAAAATGAAAACTGGAACCCTTGGCTTTGTTCTCAGAATGTCTTAGAAAAAAATCGAATTTTCAACATAATGAGCTCAATTCCCAATGAAACCCTTATATCCATCAAAAGTTCGACTTTTCTCAAAAAGGCATCATTTAAATAAATTTCGAACTTTTCTTTTAATTTTTCAATAGTCTCGAATGCACTTTTAATTATAAATTATAATTAAAAAGTGGCCCCTCTTCAATGTTGGTCGACCCCTTCAATAAATCACTTAAGTTATAATATTAAATAATATTATAACTTTATAATATAAGCTTCGAATAATTAATATTTAATTAGACAATTAAAATATTAATATCTTCCTCAATTTACGTCCGATTAACGAACCGTCTGAAGCTGGAGAATAAGTGATTGATTTTGCACATGACCAAACCATACTGCTAAAAATAGCAGGGGTGCTCTGCTGAATGACCTAACTTACTAAAAATAGCAAGTCAAGCAAATGATGTCTGAACGACCCCGAACAAAAGCCAAACTGAACAATCCTGCAACTGGAGCTAAGCCAAACCTCAACCAGACCCTCTATCCACCCTATCAGCCTACGAGGGTCACATAATAGGCTAATCAATGATCTGAGAGATGTCAACTGGAAGGGGACATTACAGTCCGCCCCTCCTGAAATTGCTTGTCCTCAAGCAATCTCAACTCCGGATGCTGCAAAATATCCTCGCTCTCCCACGTAGCATCCTCCACTGGCAAATCTCTCCATTTCACCAAATATTCCCTGATAGTCCTCCTACGCAACTGTCTCTCTCTATACTCCAGGATAGACTCAGGTACTAAGATCAACTTTCCCTCGTCATCTAAGGGAGGTAAAACCGCTGAAGGTACCACACGGTGTCCCAACGCCTTCTTGAGACGTGACACATGAAAAACATTGTGGACCTTGCTATCCGCCGGAAGCTTTAGCTCATAAGCCACCTCTCCAACACGCCTCAAAATCCTGAAAGGACCATAATATCGTGGCTTAAGCTTCTCTGAACCACTCTTCCTAAGAGTAGACTGACGGCAGGGCTGCAGCATGAGATAAACCGTGTCTCCCACCTCAAACGATCTCTCTGTCCTCTTCCAATCTGCGTACTGCTTCTGCTGATTTTGTGCCTTAGCCATATTCTCCTTGAGAGCCCTCATAGTGTCCTGACTCTCCTGCAATAAGTCTCCAGCACTCAACACTCTACTATCACTCAGTAGCAAATCCAGAAAACTAGGCGCCTCATACCCGTACAACGCCATGAAGGGGGACATCTGAGTGGTCATGTGGAAGGTAGTATTATAGCAATACTCGCACAAATATATCCACTTGACCCACGCCTTTTGCTGCCCTGCAATGTAATTCCTGAGGTAACCTTCCACCCATTTATTCACTATCTCCATCTGACCATCGGTCTGCGTGTGGTAACTGGTGCTCGGTGTAAGCTCGGTCCCACAAAGTCTGAACACCTCCTGCCAGAAGTGACTCAGGAACCGACTATCCCTGTCGCTCACTATGCTCCGAGGCACCCCATGTAGTCTGAAAACCTCACGGAAGAAGACCTCTGCTACATGTGTAGCTGTGTAAGTGGTGGTGATCGGAAAGAAGTGGGCATACTTCGTCAGCCGATCCACAACTACATATATACAATCTCGTCCCTGGGCTTTGGGCAAGCCCGTAATAAAGTCCATCGACAGGCATTCCCACTTCCTATCAGGAATCGGAAGTGGCTGCAATAATCCTGCCAGATACGTGTTCTCCTGCTTGTTCTGCTGACAAACAGGGCACTCACGCACATACTGAAGAACATCTGCCTTAAGTCCTTTCCATGTAAACCTCTCCCAAATCTGCCTGTATGTTTTGAAGTACCCGGGATGTCCTGCTGTGGGCACATCATGAAAGGCTCGCATAATAGTGTTCTTCATCTCAGATCCTGGGATCAAGAAAATCCTGTTCTTGTAAATGATCAAGTCATTCACAAGCGTGTACCTGGTGTCTACCATCGATCCCTCAACAATACTGGATGCCCAAGTATCCTTGGCATACTCTGCCACAATCAAATGCCTCCAATCCTCTGCAATGTGAACCATAGAGCTCAGATAAGGCCGGCGTGAGAGAGCGTCAGCCACTACATTCTGGGTGCCCTTGATGTAGGTGATATCAAAGTCATATGCCTGTAACTTACTCACCCACTTCTGCTGACGATCATTCAAGTCTCGCTGCCCCAGGAAATGCCTCTAACTGTTGTGGTCAGTTTTAATGCAAAACTTACTGCCCACGAGATACTGCCTAAATTTGGCCAAGGCATGCATTATGGCCAGCATCTCCTTATCATAAATACTGTAGAGCCTCTCTGGTCCTCTGAGTTTTCGGCTCTCATAAACAATAGGGTGCTTGTCCTGCATAAGCACCGCTCCAATGCCCTCACTAGAAGCATCGCACTGAAGCTCAAAAGGCTTCGAAAAATCTGGTAGTGCCAACACTGGACACGTAGTCATCAGCTCCTTGAACCTCACAAAACACTCCTGTGCCTCAGGAGTCCAACAGAATGCACCTTTTTCAACAAATCCGTCATAGGTGCTGCATGTCGTGAATAACCATTCACAAATCTGCGATAAAAACCACACAAGCCAAGAAATCCTCACAGCTGTGTAAGGTTCGCCGGAATAGGCCAATCTATGATAGCACGGATCTTCTCAGGATCCATCTGCACTCCCTCTGCACTGATGATATGGCCTAAGTAGAGCAACTCAGTCATCCCCAAATCACACTTGGACTCCTTGGCGTACAAGGACTCCCTCTCCAAAATGCTGAGTACTGTATCCAAATGAGCCAAATGCTCCTGCCAAGTCCTGCTGTAAATTAGAATATCATCGAAGAAGACAAGTACATATCTCCTCAGATGTGAGTGGAAGACCCTGTTCATGGTGGACTGGAATGTCGCTGGCGCGTTGGTTAGCCCAAATGGCATCACCACAAACTCGAAGTGTCCACAATGACAACGGAATGCAATCTTCTCAACATCCTGCTCACGAACTCTGATCTGGTGATATCCTGATCTCAGGTCTATCTTCGTGAAATAGCTTGCACCATGGAGCTCATCAATAAGCTCATCTATACGAGGTATGGGGTACCTATTTTTGATAGTCCTCTTATTCAGGACTTTGTAATCTATGCACATACGAAGGGTGCCATCCATCTTCTTCACTAGGACAACTGAAGAAGCGAATGGTGATTTACTCGGTCGAATGTGACCCATAGCAAGCAGCTCCTTGATAGTCTTCTCTATCTCATCCTTAAGCCGCTTAGGATGCCTGTATGGAGTAAACATGACGGGCTTAGCGCCCTCCTCAAGCTCTATGATGTGCTCAATACCTCTGTCTGGAGGTCTTCCTGGTGGAATGTCACTAAAAACCTTCTCATGCTTGATTCTCAACTGCTGAATGTCAGGATGATACTCGGTCTTATGCTGTCCCTCCTGTATAGGTGTCAATGTGCACTCGGCAGCCCACTCTACCATGTCATGTCGCATGAGTCTCTCCATCCGTCGGAAGGAAATAGTCCTAACATTACTATCTCGAATGGCCTTCAGGATATGAGTCTTCCCGTCCACATCAAACCGTATCTCCATGTCTTTGAGACGAAGTGTAACTTCCTCAAGGGAATGAAGCCACTTCATGCCCAAAACTAGATCAATGTCTCCCATGTTCACTACGTAATAATCAGCCTTGAATTCATAGTTATTCAAGCGCAACGGGAGATCCTTAATCATACAATCACACTTGAGAGTGTAACCATCGGCCACGTTAACCCTAATGCCTTCGAACTCCTCAGTTATGAATCCGCGTTTCTCCACAAATCTAGCATCAATAAAATTGTGGGTGGCTCTTGTGTCAAGAAGGGTGATGACCCTTTGTCCTGCCAAAACTCCACGAAGTCTAAATGAACCCTCCTGTTGAATGCTAGACAGCCATGCCTCCTGAATCTGAAGTTCTGACTCTGCCTCTGCCTTAGGCTCTGAAGCCTCTGATTCTGACTCCTCAGAACTCTCCTGATGTTCGGAACTCTCAGATTCCGAATCCTCGTAATAAGCCCACATTACTCGATTGGCCTTACCCTTAGGCCGCAAAGGACAATCGTGGTTAGCATCGTAGGGACCTTTGCAGTAGAAGCAGAGCTTCTTCCTACGCAAATCATTAAGAGCCTCGCGATCCAAGGGTGGTGCTGCTGATTTCCCCTTCGAGTCACTCTTAAAATCAGATCTCTCTCTGTTTTTATTGAATCCCTTATTGTCCTTGAATGAAGAAGTGTTTTTAGAGTTGAATTTGTTGGATGGTGCTGCAAACTCCATACTGCGTGCCTTCTTCATAGCTTCCTGTAATGAAGAAGGATCAAATGCTTTGATCCAACCTCTCAATGGTTCCAACAGTCCCTCCATGAAAAGCACGAGACGCCTCTCTGAAATATTAGGAACCATAACTGACAATCGCTGGAAGTCTCCTATGTAGGACTCCAAACTACCACTCTGTCGCAACTGGGCCAAATCCCTGAAATAAGATTCAGGATCCTTCCTGTCAAATCGTTCCACCAACTTGTCAACGAACTCCTGGTATGTGGTGATACGATCGTGCTAGAGTGTCACCATCCCGTGGTGCCACCAATCGTAAGCTGCCCCCTCAAGATGCAATGTAGCATATCTGATAGCATCCCTCTCAGCCATGGGACGTAGTGTGAGGAAAGTGTCTAGCTTACTAATCCAGGCCTGGGCTGTAACCTTGCCACTACCGTCGAACATCACTAGAGTGAGTCTGTTTGTAGCATGCTTCAGATCATTATTCTGATATCTAGGCCTCCAATCCTGTCGACCCTTGTGATGTTCTCTCCTCTATGTGATGAATCGGTCAAAAGTGATCCTCTCTCTGACCTCGAGTGACAGTAGCTCCCACTCATCATTCGCTGCCATAAGAGTATCAGCGAACATGCCCTCAGGCTCCTCATCTGCAACAGCCTCATCGGGCTCTTTCTCACAAAAGTAGGCCAGGTTGGCCTGTCTGCGGTCCGTGAAGCAGTCCTAGGTGCTCTTCGTGATCCTGCATCACTCCTGTCCTCGTCACGATGTGGTGACGGTCTCCTCGGCGTACCTAACCTCTGGATCGCCACTGTCAACTGCTGTAGTACATCGTTGGATTGCCGTTGACCTGCTTGTAAATCTCTAAGAGTGTGTAGAACCTCTACATCATCCTGATCCCTAGGGTTTTGAGGAATATCTGTTCTGTCAGCCATGGTACCTGGCTGCCTGTTCAAACCCTGTTGCCTGTCAATCAAGGCTCTCCTGCGAGTATAATATCTGTGAGGCCCAACCTCTTGTGGCTGCATAAGAATGCTAAACCCTCAGGATGGCAGGATTTAGCTCTGATACCATTGTAGAAACCCCTGGTTTCACTGTTTCTGAAACTGATTGTTTTTTAGCGTTTTTGATGTTTTTGTGTTTTTTTGCAATAATAGATAAAGTGCGATTTTGAAAGAAATTGCTATAAAAATCTATAGTAAATCATACAAGCTGAAAAATGACAATTTTGAATCTTAGATCAATAGCGAATAGTTTATTAATGCTTTCTCAGCGTTTACAAATTTCAAACCCTAACATGCAAGGTAAAAAGCAAGTCGATTTCAATAATTAAAAACCTGATTTCAGCCGCCTGTGAGAGTCATGATATGGTACGGCCATCATGGAATTCCTCTTTCCCCTGCGCCAAATGATAGAAAAGGAGCCAGTGAGATATGCGCCCCTGTTGGTGAAGGCAGACTGTAGAAAAAGAAGGCGTATGACCCAGTGTGAAAAAGTACGGCCTTTTGAGGATGGTACGGCCCTGCAGCAGAAATGTACGGCTTTTGTAACAGCAGCAAACAATAAAAAATACGGCCTTTATTTGATGTGTCCAGATCTCAGGAAATAGGCGCCTAAGAAAAAGAATCTCCTCCGGATGAATTCCAAACTGAAAACCCTGAATGATGCAATCTCTGATGAAGTTTTGTGATAACCTCTAAATGAAGCTACCTCTCTGAAAGCAATAAATCAGCTAGTATTTCACAGCCTCTGAACTGCAGACATTGAAGATGGCACGTTCTCCAATGCAAAATGAAAACTGGAACCCTTGGTTCTGTTCTCAGAAGGTCTTAGCAAAAATTCGATTTTTCAACATAATGAGCTCAATTCCCAATGAAACCCTTATATCCATCAAAAGTTCGACTTTTCTCAAAAAGGCATCATTTAAATAAATTTCGAACTTTTCTTTTAATTTTTCAATAGTCTCAAATGCATTTTTAATTATAAATTATAATTAAAAAGTGGCCCCTCTTCAATGTTGGTCGACCCCTTCAATAAATCACTTAAGTTATAATATTAAATAATATTATAACTTTATAATATAAGCTTCGAATAATTAATATTTAATTAGACAATTAAAATATTAATATCTTCCTCAATTTACGTCCGATTAATGAACCGTCTGAAGCTGGAGAATAAGTGATTGATTTTGCACATGACCAAACCATACTGCTAAAAATAGCAGGGGTGCTCCGCTGAATGACCTAACTTACTAAAAATAGCAAGTCAAGCAAATGATGTCTGAACGACCCCGAACGAAAGCCAAACTGAACAATCCTGCAACTGGAGCTAAGCCAAACCTCAACCAGACCCTCTATCCACCCTATCAGCCTATGAGGGTCACATAATAGGCTAATCAATGATCTGAGAGATGTCAACTGGAAGGGGACATTATACTTTCCAACCCAATTCCTCACTCAATATCCAATCATCTCTTGGCACTTGGTTGCAATAATGGTCATTTCTTCTTACTTGAGGGACCACAATTTTCTTTGGATATTATGGTCGTCATTTGGGAGATACTGATGCTTTTGGAAAATGGAACAAATCACCTTCTTTATCAATAAATTTTGAGAAATCTTCTTCCTACTTATTTGTAAGGAGTCCTCTTCTTCCAACACCTATTCCAAGCCATACAAAAATCCTTCCTCATCCTCCAAGACCTGACTGATACCTTTAAAGACTTCTCTAAGAGGACTTTAGAGGGGGGTTGCAAGATCCAAAGCTTTAGTGTAGACCTCATGAATCTCAAAGTGAAACATCAACCTTGTCAATTCTAAGGAGTCTCAAAAAAATCATGATTGTGCCAAAGGAAGTCATTAACAAAGAGCTAAATTTCTTCACCATTTTCTTTAGGTTGACCAATTGCAATCCAGGAGTTATTTTAGAGGTACACCTTGCAATTTTGTGACCGATCAAACTACAACATGAACATTTCAAAGAGAAGCCTTCAAAAATCAAGAACTAGATCCAAGTACCCATTGAGGAATGGATTGCAATTGAGTGAATTATAGGTGTTAATGTGAACAAGGTACATTTCTTAACTAGTCTACTTTCTATCTAGTTCTCCACTTAGGTCCTTTTCACACTTAGTTAAGTTTACTTAAGAGATTTTTTCAATTTATTCCACATTGGTTGTGTTTTTAGTCTCTTGGGTGGTATATCCTATATATACTCACCTATCACTTTCATTGTAATCACTAATGCTTGTATATTTTGCATTTTGGTTGAATAGAATACAATTTATTCTATCATTTCTACTTTTTTTTTATGCTTTCCTTTCACTTATTTGCATTATGGGGTAGCTTCACAACCAAATCTTACATGGTATTAGAGCTTAGTTGTGAGTTGTGGGTTAGATTTTACGAAATACAGGACTGCAGATATGTAATTTTCTTGAAGCATTAAGTATGCTCTTCTCTTGCATCCTCAAATGATCTGGAGAATCAAAAAAGTGTGAAAGAAATATCAAATCTAGGAGGAGTTCCTTTTTTAACTTGGCAGTTGTAAGTACATTTATGAGATTCTTAGAGAAAATTTGAGTTTGCCATTGAGTTGAGAGCAGCCAAGAAAGTCAAATTTGTCTTTCATTTCATCCCAATTGGGCATTGGAGACCTAATTTGCAAGGGTTTGAGGATCAAAGTTTTTTTGCTAGATCTTGCATGCTGCTCATTTCTAGGGAATTGTGAGGCCATGCGGACCTTGCCATTGCATCCAAAAAGCCCTCATACCCCCATTTTCATATAAAATTTGTCCAATTTGAACAAAGTTGCCTCATAGGCAAAAAAAGTTCATCCGTGAGTCGTACGACTATTGAAGCCTCCTTCAACTATGCCACTACACCTCCACCACTCTAGAATATTCATGAGGATATTCACTCAAAACCACTACTTTTGGGAAAGTGATTTCACACCAAAATTTCAATGGTTTTTAGCTTGATGACATCAATTTTTGTTTACAAAAGGCAATATCAAAGCGATGAAGGGTGGTTTTAGCATATTCGGGCAATAGAGAATATTTTGACAAATTTTGGAATATTTTGTTAATGACATCATGCTAACATCAACAAGCCCTTGGAAAATATTT
Source organism: Sequoia sempervirens (assembly GCA_007258455.2). NCBI lineage: Eukaryota > Viridiplantae > Streptophyta > Pinopsida > Cupressales > Cupressaceae > Sequoia > Sequoia sempervirens. The sequence continues at coordinate 56,591 of VDFB02289027.1, read as the reverse complement.
GCCCCTCACCATTGCAACTGCAATTCAACTTTAGAGACTAATATCTTGAGCATACAAGATTTGGCTAAAACTACTAAAATAGTAAGGACCTATTAGAGAAAACATGATAAAATTATGAAAATGGCATACGCCTTGAAGATCTATGGGGTGTCAAAGGCCTTAATTTGGGCTTGGTGGTAGGCGCTCCACCCCTCAACCCTGCCCTATACTGTGACAAGGAATGCACCACCGGTGCTAACCCTCAACCTCATCAGAGGCAGACCTTCCTTTCATTGTCACCAAATCAAGGTCCTTGGTCCTCTCATGAAACCATCCCCCCATTCCAAGGCTCCTGGGAACATAGGTAATTGCAAACATGTAACTTCTTCAATGAATTTTTGTTCCATGAAAGATCGGATTTGCCATGGGATGAGTGACAAGCGCTTTAATTAATTTTTTTGCATAGCATTGCTTGCTGACAAGAAAAAAGAGTCAGATGTTTTGTATGGTTTGAATATTATTTGAGCTGGTTTTTAATCTATTTTGACTAATTATTTAAGTCACAGGAAAAATATATTAAAAATAGAAATGTGTGATTAAAAAAACTACATATATAAAATTAATTTATATGGAAAATTTGTAGAACTTTGTTTATGAAAGAACGTGATGTGTGTATATGTATCAAATATAAAATACATATTAGGGAAACCATGCATCTTGTATGCAACCTCAGTCATGTTTTCATTGCCGTCATGATTCTTCATTTCTCATTTCTGGTATATAGGTTTCTTGTTAATGTAAAATAGGAAACTAAATGGTCATTAAAAAATCTACCCTCTGAAATTTAAGTTAAGATCAAAGAAAGATTAAATCCTATAAGTGATTTTCCAGACTCTCCTAGTATCTGATGTCATAAATGTCTTTTGGTAGTTGCCCCATATTGAAATAGGAAACATAAAAAGAAATGAAACACAGGATTTTGGATCGGGTATGGTATCATGGGTTTTAAGGATAATAATTGTTCCCATTTAGTTTCATAAACATGATATATATTTACCATACTTTATAGTTCATAGACTTCTAGGAAAACAGGCTCTACTGGTTGATCAATATTTTATTCACATGGCTAATAGATATTCTTTTTTCCACCTCAGATATTTAACCTTTCTCTTTAACAACACTTTTAATTTCATATGGTCAACCATATACAGGCCGATACCTGACATTCTTGTATACATCCATTTACATACTTCAACAACGTGGTTACCTTAAGATGAAAGGATCATCATCTTGCAGCTTTTACTTCAACAAAGCAGCTATTCCAAGTTCAAAAGAATTATACAGAAAATATGTTTTTTATAAACCTCAATACTTCGTGTGATGTACAAGAAATATATAGCTTGAATAAGGGTAAAGCTAACAGGAGATAAAGAAGAAAATATAGATAACTTGAATAAGTGCAAAGCTAACAGGAGATAAAGAAGATCTTCCACAATGCATTACCCTTTCCTCCCACTTGAGTTATCTTGCACTCTACACTAATATGATTCCTAATGATGCTTTTGAAAACAGAAAAATATATCCAATGAATACCAAATAGCTACATTATGTAATCATCTACTCATCTAGATGTTTTGTTTATCTGTAGTTATACGATAATCATTTTCTTCTGTTCTCAGTTCATCACAAGTTAACAGCAGTTCAAAGGATTGTAACACTTACATCACATCATCGATAGTGATGCTTGTCTCGGCAATGTTTGTTGCCAGTACAATTTTTGTAAGACCCTCTGGAGATTTCTGAAATACGCGACGTTGCTCCTCCCCAGACATGGAACCATGCAAAGTCACTACCCAAATGCCTATACTACCAAGACGACTTGATGACTTAAGGCGGCTATGTAATCTGTGAATCTCTGCTATGCCAGGTAAGAAAACAAGCACTGCACCTGTTACCCCTAAATGTATTGCATTTGACTGAAGTGGTTTTTTCTCCTTTTCAGCTTTGTCACCCGAGATCTGTCCAATTTGTAATTCTTGAGAAGCTTGGCAAGTAACCAAAAATATGAGAGCTTCAATCAAATCATAATTTACAATGCTCTGGTCCAATGAGGCTAATGTACGAAGAGTTGTTTGACTGTAATGACTTGAAGATGACATGATATAGTTATCCTGGCTATCCCCATCTTCATCCCTAGTTTCCCAACTATCTGGATCCTTTTTCATGATTACATTCTTTTCATGTACCATTTCAGAGCCTCGATTTTTTTTTGTGTAAGGAGAGTTCCGACCTACATTGTAACCAGTAAGCTCCAGTACATCTTCCAAGTAAAATTCTTGAACAGGGAAGGTATATCCAGGAATATTTACTATAGCAGTATCAGTTCCAAGCTTCTGTTTGAAATAAGATGCAAATAACTCAGCTTCTACCGTTGCTGACATTAAAATGACATGAAGTTTACTCCCATTCCTGCACAATACATGTAACAAACCCAAAATGTCATTATATGCAATATCAAAATGTCCAAGACTCCAAACACCATGCAAGTGAAACTCAATGCAATTTGTTAACAATAACATTAAATTTTAGTAGTGCCAAAGGATGTGAAGAACTTTTAAAGTAGAAAATTGATGGGCTGCAGCATAATCTAATTGAAAGGAAGCAAAGTAGTGATTTCTCAGTTTCAATTTCATTAGTTACCATTATGCAGGGAACACAACATTCATTATCATCATATATATTACTTAACTGTACGTGGGACTGAAGAAGACTGCTGAGTGACAAGCAGTATGAAAAGTAGATGGCTCCTGGACTGATTGTTTAAAGTTGAAATATTATTTTATGCTTGTAGTTAAAAAGTTTCAATATATTTAATAGAAGATTTATTAACACATATACTCTTTAGTCACAAAGTTAACAGATGAACTTATCTGTCAGGTGTAATAATCTAGCTTATGAATGTCTACGAACAACTCAAAGGGGTGCAAAAGTGGAAGGAAATGGTATGACCTTGCTGCATTCCTAAATAAATCACAGAAAAGGAATGCACAAATATATTGAACAATGAACGCTATACAAAGATGGGAAGCACCTGCTTACCCAAGATGGACTGCACCTACAAATCTGAGTGTAACACAAAAGCAGTCACATAATGGCATCTCTTTGTATTTCATTAACAAATATATTTGATAGAGATAAGAGATGCATCGTTTAGGGCTTTGCCTCGCTATATAGTCAATGGGAGAGAAAACCTTAAATTAACCCACGTTTACCTCATCTTACATACCCCAGGTGGACAAGATGTTACTTGAATAGGGAGCTAAAGCTGAAGCATAAGACTACATGCTAAAACATAAGGTTAATAATATGTTGTTATTAGGTAATAACATGTCCTTCCTATTAAAGAGTTTTGTCTCCTATTAGCCCCATATTTGATTGTGCCAAATTTTAAACTTCTTGTACCAAAATTAGCAAATGTTATTATGCATTGAACCTCATTACGATAACTCAATTGATCCAAGTGTGTTTAATCATCCCAAGTGTCAAGTTGTTTGTACAACTGCACACCTGTACTGTCACAAGAAGTCGGTGTCACATTTTCCCTACACAGTTTGGCCCTATCAAGCTCAAACAATTAAATCTCAAGATCCATTTGAGATGGAAGAAAATCATCTTATAGGGGCATTCCTGACTTCATCAAGTACATTGTGGCAAATTTTCAAGGCAAAATACCTTCCTGTTTGGGAAATTTTAATTTTTCAAAATTCCACCAAGCAATTTGCTAAAACAATAAAAATGGAAGATTTTGGATGAATGAAGTGAAGTGAATAAATGGAGTGCTCTGTGGAATTAGTATGCACAATCTGGTCAGTTTTCATGAGAAAATATGCTTCCAATCAAAAGTTGTAAAATTTACAATTTTACCGCATTGACCAACTGAAGCTATTATTGTCATAAACTTTAAATAAAAGGAGTTCTAAAGTTCTATTTTTGGAAGTTGGAGCTTTTACGAGGTTTTGCAACCCCTTACAATTCCTGAAATACTAAGTTACCGGTTCGGGTTCAGGTTCGATGGTTCGGGTTCAGGTTCGATAGTTCGGTTTGCAGGTTTGGGCAAAAAAAATTTGGGGTTGGGTTCGTTTTGGGTTCATTAATACAAAAACATATAGAAATCAGAAATATATACAACAATGGGCATAAAAATACATTAATTTTTTTAAAACAACTCCCCCAAAAGGTTTTCGTCACCCTAAAGTGAGGGCATAACAAATTTTTCACCTCATTTGACAAACACAAAAGGCTAATACTGCATTTTTTCCTCCAATTTCGCATTGTTGGGTTTTGAAAGTTGGTTCATTTTTTCGAAGGTAAGGGCTACGGGAGACATAAATCTACAGCAACAAGGGAGAAATAGCTGCACAAAGAAAATTTAACCATCAAAGGTAAGTAAATCTTTCATTCTTTTCAAGTTTTGAATAATTTTTTTGAAGAGTTTTCAAGTTTTTCAAAAAAATTCAAGGTTTTTAATAATTTTTTTGCTAAGTTTTGAAAAAAAAATTGAACTTTTTATGCATAATAAGGGGTTATATGCTCAATTTTTTTAAAAATTTAAGTTGTAAGGTTGTTAATTTGTAATGTTTTTTGTTTTAGGATCATTTAGAATGGCTGGTAGTTCTAGTTGAATTGCCCTAAATGCAGAGAGTTCATTTAAATTCGATTTATCATACCTCTTTGGCAACATACGACGATGATTGAACAACTTCCTAGTGGTGGGGGTTATCTTTGGCATTGTAGAAAATGTGCAAAAGTGTATAAGAATTCATACTCTTGAGTGAAAGCTCACTTGTGTGCTATTCCTTTATAAGGAATAAGAGTTTGTCCTAGGCCAAACAAAAAAGGGTTGTCAAAACATCACATATTGGCTTATATTAAAGAACAAGAGGATGTCGACATACCAAGTAATAAATCAAAAAATCTTGCACATCCTCTTGCCAAGAAAAGCTAGCAAAAGTCTCCTAGTGGCTTATCACAATTGGTTGGCCCACATCCTTTTATGCCAATGCCACCATCTTCTAGAGATGAGAATGTTTTGACTTCGCATAAAAGAGGCCCATTGGAGAAGGCCTTCAAGAATGAAGCGAGAGAGATTGCAGATCACAGCATTGCTCATTGCATTTATGTCAATGGGGTTCCTTTCAACCTCATCAGATCACCATATTAGCAAGATGACAGCCATTTCCAATGCACCTTTTGATTATGTTAGTCCTAGGTATGAAAAGGTGTGAACCACCTTATTGGCGAAGGAGAAAGCTTTGGTAGAGGCATCATTGAGAGCAATCAAGGATACATAGCTTGAAACAGGTGAGTCCATCATTTTTGATGGATGGAAAGATTGCAAAAATAGACCATTGATCAATGTTATAGCAATGTCCCCTAAAAGGGTGATGTTTTAGAAGGTAGTGGATTGTGAGGGGCCAGTGAAAGATGCAACTTTCATTGCCAATATCCTCATAGGATCCATTGAAATGGTGGGCCCTGGAAATGTTGTTCAAATCATAATGGACAATGCAAAAAATTGTAGGGTAGTTGATTCTATAGTGGAGGGTACATATGGTCACATTTTTTGGACACCATGTGCAATCAACTCACTCAATTTGATATTGCAAAATATTGGCACACAACTTGAGATCTAAATGTTTGTGACTAATCATCATATGTCACAAGGCATCTTTAGGACCTTCTCCAAGTTGGAGTTGTTGAAGGTAATTTTACTAATTTAAATTTTAGTTTTTAATATATATTCTATTTTTTTTTTTTTTAATTGTTGATATATGGCATGTATTTGTTTACACCATGTTAGGTAGTCGAAACTCTATTTGCATCTCACACAATCGTCTTAAGACGACTTGTGAAGCTGTGAGAGGCATTGAGTTATATGGTCATCAACAGTCTATGGAGTGTATGGAGGCAGTCAAGCACAGAAAGAGCCCAAAAAGTAAAAGCATTGATCCTAGACAATGAATGGTGGGCTCATGTGGACTATGTTTTGAGTTTCACTAGGACCATCATCAACATGATTAGGTATGTTGTTACAAATCGCCCCTGTTTTGGTGAAATTTATGGTGGTATGGACTCCATGATTGAGAAAATACGAAATATATAGAAGCCAAGGAACATGACCTAGCGGAAACATTTTTCAAAAGTGTGCAAAAGATCATCGTTAATCGTTGGAAAAAGATTGTAAATTTTAATGATCAGATTGTATGCACAGAAATTAATTCAAATCAGACAAAATAACACAGCAGATACCCTGGGAAAACCCTCCTCTTGAGGGAGAAAAACCCAGCAACAATATATCACTTATATATTGAATTATCACTAGAATGATCTTCTTTACAAGAGGGCAAGATACAGGCCCAAATACAAGCACCAAGAGATGATGCACACAGCAATAAGAGAACACAGTTTGCTGAAGAATAACTCAGGCTTTCAAACAATACAGAACTGCCTTGATGAATTCGCACTTAGACTTGAATCGAATATGATGAACCTTACTTCTAACTTGATGTCTATAATGAGAAGGCGAACTCATATTTATACATATTGAAACGTCGCCACCTTATTTAATGCAAGTCGGCTAACACTAAAGATATATCTCCTTTCAAATAGACGCATCCATTCAAAGGTAAGTCGCACCAAGAGAGAGAAGTCGGCCTTGACATAAAAGACATGTCATTTCATTTAATATTTATTGCTTAACAAATCGAAGTGTCTCCATAAGAAATTGCGCCTCTTTGATACTTAATAAATTAAATAGCATGTGGCTATCATTTAATTTATTATCCATATGAAGATCGCTCGAAGATTATTCCAGACGCTGCAAGTATCATTAACAAAGATGACCACCCCCTTGCATCTCTTAACATTTGCTTTGTCGCCAAAATATTATAGAAAAGAGATACTTTAGTGTCTCTATAAGAAATCGCGCCTCTTTGATACTTAATAAATTAAATAGCATGTGGCTATCATTTAATTTATTATCCATATGAAGATCGCTGGAAGATTATTCCAGACGCTGCAAGTATCATTAACAAAGATGACCACCCCCTTGCATCTCTTAACATTTGCTTTGTCGCCAAAATATTATAGAAAAGAGATACTTTCTTTGCTAAGGAGGGTGCCACCATATAAGAATGAGGAGGTTACTACTGGCTACAAGGTTGCATTTAGAAAGATATTTCTAGATGAAGATATCCAAAGTGTTGTCCTGAGTGAGTTTGGCCACTCCATATTTTCAAAAAATCGTGATGTTTCTGCTCTTCAAGACAAATGCAAGAAAGATGCTCATGAGTGGTGGTACATAGATGATCAAGGCTCTATTTACTTGCAACCTCTTCCAATTAAAATTCTCTCAAGTATGTACCTTTTTATTTTTTATTTTTTGCATTTTTCATTCATTGCTATTAAGCTATTTATTATATTTTATGATAATATAATTTTATGATTTATGTTTTGTATTTATAAAATTAAATACTAAATGTTATATGAAAATTCAACAGGTTGCACATTCTTCTTCAACTAAGAGTAATTAAAGTACATACTCCATCCATTCAATTAAGCACAATCGTTTGAGTGCAAAAAGAACTAAGGATTTTGTCTATGTACACCTTCAATTATGATAATATAATTCTCTCAAGTATGTATCTTTTTATTTTTTATTTTTTGCATTTTTCATTCATTGCTATTAAGCTATTTATTATATTTTATGATAATATAATTTTATGATTTATGTTTTGTATTTATAAAATTAAATACTAAATGTTATATGAAAATTCAACAGGTTGCACATTCTTCTTCAACTAAGAGTAATTAAAGTACATACTCCATCCATTCAATTAAGCACAATCGTTTGAGTGCAAAAAGAACTAAGGATTTTGTCTATGTACAATGAGGGTGTGACAAAGAATTGGGATCTAAGTCCTAAGTGTGTTGATTTAGATGCTACAATTGCAGAACTTGCCAAAGTCTCTATAGATGAAGTAGCTACTGTGTGTGAATCATTACCTTCTAGTAGTAGGATGGAGGTCAAGTCAAAGCCACAAACACAACATTCAATGTCAAGCGAGGAGTTACAACGAAGTGCAAGGATTAGAACCTCTCCCCAAGTTTGCACTAGACCAAAGAAGAAAAAGATGAAAAATTTGTAATATGCAATTTATGAATTATGATGGTGATTTTCAAAGGCAATCATCATAAATTCATAATAGTTGCCAGCTAACTATTGTATCAAGATTCCATGATGATGCAATTTTGTATTCAATTTGTATTCAAATGAATCAAATTTAATAGAAAACACTTTTGTACTCATTTATGGACTCATTGGATACATTTTTTCATTGAATTTTTCCAAAAAAATGTGTTTTAAAGAAATTTAAGCGATTTTTTAACTTGCCAAGTTTTTTCCGAGTCTTTGTTGAGTCACAAATTTTGGGTCTATCAAGTTTTTTCCGAGTCATAGTCTACCAAATATGACCTTGACAATCTCTATAGCTCGTCACAAAAACATCATCAAAAACTATTTTTGCAACCCTTTCTCCAGCATCCTTCTTTGAATAAGTTGAGTCTACCCATGCTTGACTCACAAAAATCTGCTTCAAGGGAGACAATAAACTAGAAATACTTTGCAAAGTTAGAAAATTAGTTGCAAACATTGTAGCACCCAATCATACAAGCTCTTTCCCCTTGGTGTGATCTCTCATCAAGTGAAGAACACATGGATGATTATAAATGTATTTTGTTATATCTCCTGCTTCTACAATTGGTCTCACCCAATCAAATTTGCCCATGCCCCCTAAAAGAAGGTCAAGGAAATGAGTTGCACAAGGGGTCCAGAAACATGTTGTATGCCTCTCTTGAAGCAATCTTCCAGCCACCACATATGTTGTTGCATTGTCAATAACAACTTGGACAACATTTTTTATGCCCAACTCTAAAACAAACTCCTCCAATATCAAGCTCAAATTTTTGCATTCTTTATTTTGTTGGAGGCATCAATTGACTTCAAAAAAACTAACTCACCATTCGAAGCCACTAAATAATTAAGGATGTAGTTCCTTCCATCTATCCACCCATCTGAAAGAACTGCGCATCCAAACTTTCGCCATTGCTTCTTTTGATCTTCCACAACTTCTTGTACATCTAAAATAGCATCTTGGAGCAATCTACCACTTAAATCTCTTGGAGAGGGAGCCTTGTACTCTTTCCCTACAATTGTCAGTGTTGTCACCGAACACTCCCAACATGAACTTGATGTAGAAGCGTCCAATCTATAGGTGATCTTGCATCACCCAAAAATATTTTAGGTTTTCCAGTTCAGTTTTGCTATATTTTGTTGGTTTATGGGTAGTTGCTTTAGGAGGATTTTCAAAGACAATTTGGACAAATTAATGACATCAACTTCTGGAAAAGCTTAATGGGTATCTATAATTCAAATTTGGTGAAGATTGGGTGAAAATTGGCTAAGTTATGCCCATTTAGGTTTTTGGTCTGCTATCAGACATTTGAGGAGTTTTGTTGCCAAACTGGTCTGTGTACAACCGGTTCCAACATATTTGCCCACGCAATGGGTACCATCTAGTTTTCCCACATTTGTGGACATATCTTAGTCAAGTTAACCAACTTCTTTTCAACCGATCAGAATACTTTTAGCAAGTTCCAATGTCTTTTCTCACACAACCGGCATCGAATCAGTTTTTGCATTTGCGGGAACCTAGTGGTCAACTAGCCTTGCAGGCCATTTGACGTTGTGGGAATCTCATGGCCATAGGACTTGTAGGCACACCCAAATAAACAAATGATGATGTAAGCATGACATTAACAAAGACGAGATTCACTTGCCAAAGGATGATGTAAGCATGTGTAATGATGACATCACCCTATACAAATTACAAGAATTCTCTTGTGAAAAGGACCAGTATGGATTGTGGAATTTTGTTGGTCAACTAAACATGTGGACTTTCTTCTTTAAATTGACTATTTGCAGAACATCTGCTTGCTACTACATTTGCAGAACTTCAACCTGCTACTGCACCTTTTGTTTTTACAATAATTCAATTTTTGTAACTATCAAATCTTGGAACAGTTTAACTTCTTGAGAAGCTCGAAGCATAAAATAAGGCTATTGTAATTGTTTGGGAGCTTTTGGGAAGAAGAAGAGCCTTTGGAGAGGAATAAGGCCAAATTTTAACTTGTTAATGAGCTCTGAAAAACCCCTGATGTAATGAAATTATAATAAGAAAATAAAGCATGATGTTGAATTCGTGTGTAGAAGTGTGGTTAGGCTGCAAGGTCGGGTAGTTTGATAAGACCCCTTGATCTTGACTACATCAAATGGTATCAAAGCGAGGTTGGCTCACTAGGGAAGGTGTGTTTAGGCGAAAGATGTGTTGTGAGGGTTTGAAGTGATGACGGATGTCTCAAAGGCTCTAAGGATTTTTTGCAAGTATGAAGGATTCCTATAATTGCAGAGAGCTTGAAGGGATAAGATCATGTTGGTTGTCCTCCAATAGAGATTGAAGCTGGGTAGAAGGTGCACAGGCGTCTTCCACTATGGAAAGTGGATAGAGGAAGTGTTAAGAGCTGCATCTTCCAAGATTACGGTTGGGTAGAGGATAGGTGTGTGAGAGAGTTTTGTTGCAAGTATGAGAGAGGACCTATAACTGTAGAAATCGTAGGCTCTAGAGTTTTGTGAGTTGATGTGAGCTTGAAGGTGTGTGTGTGCATTGTGCAGGTTGCTGAAATTGTAGATTGTGAATGATTAAGATGGCAAAGAGGAAGATTATGAGGTTAGCCTTGGGAAAGGCATTAGGAATTTCAATTCCTGTAAGGAGAGAAGGAATATACAAGGCTAGGATTAATGATATGAAGAAGATGTTTAAGGGTTTGAAGGGGACCACGATGGAAATAAAAAAGAGGAAAGAAGAGAAGAACATCGGTAAGCCAAAGCCCCATTATTTTTCTGATAATGATTTGTTTGAAGGTGAACTTGTGTGTACAGAGAAAGGTGAAGAAGGAAGAGTATAGTGTCATGTTTATGACACTAAAGAAAAAATCTATAAGAATAAAGATGGTGGAGTTGCAGCAACATGTCTTAAAGAAGGTGTGGAGGTGTTGATGGCTGAAGATGTTAGTGGAGAAGATGTTGCAGCAGAGGATGATGGAAAGATGTATGTGATGAGGTGGTAAAAGTGGAAGAAGAGATGGATGAGGAGGTAGAGGTGAGAATAGAAGAAATGTAGAAGATTGTGAAGAAGAAGAAGAGGTGAGTGCAAAAGAGAAGATGGAAATATTTAACTTCCATGATCTTGTTAGTGTAGATGGTGTGGAGGATGGCATAGAGGAAGTTGAAGAAGAGGTGAGTGCGATGGAAGGATATTTAACTTCCATGATCTTGTTAGTGTAGATGGTGTGGAGGATGGCATAGAGGAAGTTGCAAAAACTTTTTGGTGGAGGAGGGTGAGTATAGTGGGTTAAATCCCACGAGAGGAAGGAGGGAGAGTGGTAAGATGAGTGTTGACTGGAGAAGCATTTGGAGGATGAGGTCGGGTTATGGTGGACATCAATCTATGAAGGAAAGACGAGTGAAGACTAGACTAGGTGGAGGAGGATGGCACATGTCCCAACCAAATATTGGAAGAGGCAAAGGAAGAATTTTTTTGATGAACCTGCTATAGTGATAGAGTTTGCTACAAGTTGTTTACAGCCTGGAAGGGTAGTGCTACAATCCAACTCCACTTTGTGAGCCCATGCTCACAACCTTCTTCCCTGACATGTCTAATGCAAGAGCATCCAGGTGCACAGGCCATCCTGCATCGCCCAAAAATATTTCAAGTTTTTCAATTCAATTTTGTTATGTTATGTTGGTTTTTGGGTAGTTGCTTCAGGAGGATTTTTGAAAGACAATTTGGACAAATTAATGACATCTTGTAGAAAAGCTTAATGGGTATCTAAATTTCAAATTTGGTGAAGATTGGGAGAAAATTGGCTAAGTTATGCTCAAGCAAGTTTTTGGTCTACTACCAAACATTTGCGGAGTTTTATTGCTGAATCGATCCATTTACAAACCGATTCCAACATATTTGCCCGCACAACTGGTACCATATGGTTTTTCCGCATTTGTGGACATATCTTAGTCAACTAAACCAAATTATTTTCAATTGATCTAAATATTTTTAGCAAGTTCCAAAGTCTTTAACCACACAATCAGCATCAAATCGGATTTATGCATTTGCGGTCATCTAGTGGTCAACTAGTCTTGCAAGAAATTCTTACCCATCTAACTTTGCAAGAATCTCATGACCATCAGGACTTGTAGGCACGCCCAACTAAACCGACTTTTTAAAACTTAGTTAACTAGCTCAGATGAACAGTTATGACAATGATGTAAGCATGACAACAGTAGAGTGATGAATTCACCATGACATCAATAAGGACAAGTTTCACTTGCCAAAGGATGATGTAAGCATGATGTAATGATGACATCACCATATACAAATTGTGAGAATTCTCTTATGAGCTGGAGTAGTACGAATTGTCAAGTTTTGTTGGTCAACTGAACATGCAGACTTTCCTATTTGAACCGGTCGTTTATGGAACGTCTACTTGCTACTACATTTGCAAAACTTCAGCCTGCTATTGCACTTTTTTCATTTTTGCAACGATTCAATTCTTGTAACTATCAAATTTTGGAATGGTTTAACTTTCTAAGAAGCTCGAAGTATAAAAGAAGGCTACTACAATTGTTTGGGAGATTTTGGGAAGACAAGCCTTTGGAGAGGAATAAGGCCAAATTTATAACTTGTTAATGAGCTTCAAACAACCCCTATTATAATCAAATTATAATAAAAAAGTAAAGCATGATGTCAAATTCGTGTGCAAAAGTGTGGTTAGGCTGCAAGGTCAAGTAGTTTGATAAGACCCCTCGATCTTGACTACATTAGGACCCCTTGCCACGTTGAAGGGAAGGTTGTTGTAATACCAAAAATTTACACAAACCTTATTTGCTTCTTTGTGCACCTCCCTGTTCCACCCAATAGCTTCTAATGAAGGTTGTGCTCCTAGTACATTTCTAGGCACAAAAAAACCTTGTAGCTGACCTCTACTCGAGTTGGATGAGGAGGATGGGCCATGTGTACATGGACCACGACTAGAGCCCACAATGCCTTGCGTATCCACATCAAATTCTCTTGAAAAATTAGAAGCAATGAATTTTTGTATGGCTTCTTGTGCCTTCACCCTCTACAATTTATTTTCATCTATTGTTGCAAGAAAGGCCATCATCTCTCATTTCACCTCTTCTAGGGCTGCTTCACATGGCTTGGCACTGTGGCTCAAAAGGGATAATTTGTATTGCGGGTAAGCTCAATCCCATCAATTTGAAGAGCTCCTACCAAAAAATATTGAAAAATCTATTATCTCTATCACTTACTCTTGTTCGAGGCAAACCATGGAGTCTAAAAAATTCTTTGAAGAACAACTTAGCTACCTAAGGTGCCTTATATTCAAAAGAGATAAAGAAGAAATGTGCATACTTGGTAAGTCTATCAACCACAACAAAGATACAATCCTTATCATGCACCTTTGGGAGTCCTGTGATGAAATCCATTAAAAAGCTCTCCTGTTTCTAATCTAAGATAGGTAGAGATAACAACAGACTTGCTAGAAAAGATTGTTCAATCTTATTCTACTGACAAGCCATGCATTCTCTAATGTGCTTAAGGACGTCATATTTGAGTCATTTCCAAGTGAACCTTTCCTTGATATATTTGTATATCTTGAAATACCCCAGATGTCTGATGCAATGCTAGAGGAAGAAAATCACTCTCTCAATCTCACTTGTCAAAACTCAAAACCTTCTTAGTTTGTTTACTCATTTCAAGTTCACTTTTCCCTTCATAAAACCATTAACTCAAATACTCAACCATGCAAATTAGAGTTCCAAACTTCTACAAACCTTCAAGACACTTTGAACAACTTAAAAATGACTTATTAAGGCCAATTAAAGTTTCCACAAACACTGTCCCTCACATCTCTTTTCCATTTCTTCATTCAATTCCTTCAATGACTCAACATAGTACCAATTAGATTTTTAACTCTCAGGCCCAAACCAGTCTTCTCAGACCTTCATTAACCTTCTAAGAACCTTAATTCATCCAAAAAAAATGCTTACAAAGACTGCCCAATCCCTGAATTTACCATCTGTTCTTAACTGTCCTGATTTCCTTGTATCACTCCTAACACATACTGTCAAAAACAACTTTCACCATAGAGCTACCTTCAAGACTGAAGAACTTTTTAGATACCTCTTAAGGGTTTACAAAACATAATTACAGACCACCATATGTTACTTTAAGAAAACAGGCTCAATCATGACTGATTACGTTACCAATTAGGCCTAATTACGCCAATGACACACTATGGCTTATTGGTTCTTTACCTTCCAAGTTCAAACTGACACAACTAACACCTTGAACACCCTTCAATGGACTTGCTCTTGCTTAATAAACCACAAAAATACCATTCTCAAACATGTTTCCCCAAGCCCTAGGTCAGCATGACTTAACTGTTCCTTAATTCTCTGTTTTCTCAGACTGTAACAGTCTTAAGCCTTAAGTTCCCGCACATAAACCTTATTCTTTTGATCTGAAACTTATAGAATATGAAAGTAAATGCAATAAAGAGAAAACACATCAAAACTTAAGAATTTCCACTGCATACAAAAGGAGAAACACAAATTTCTTGGTTACTGTTTACCCTAGGTCAGGGTTTGACAGTTTTCTGAAAATCCACAATAACTTTTACAAATCTGAACCAAATTGCATGAAACGAATTTCAAATGGAAGGTGATTGAAATATCTCTCACTTACAACCAATTAGAATCCACTTCTTTCCCGTACAGGGTAGTACACAGCCAAGAAACAGAAAATTTCTGAAGAATTATGCTTAAAAACAGAGCTTTCATTGATCTAGTTTATTTATTCAATCACCCACCCTTGTACAAATAACTGCAAAGCCTTTTTAAAGGCAGTACATCATGACTTTTCAGTTTCAACTACCTTATACTGACCTAGAACACAAATGACCCTTCACCTTCCTAGTTTGCATCATTTTTGCAATTTGACAACTTTGAAATTTGTATGACAACTTTTCTCCTTTTTTGCAATTTAACACAAAACAATAAACTTTGACCCTCCTAATGACTTCACTAAATGGAAAATGACTCTTCTAACCTTTTCACAAGGTAAAGACATCAAAATTGCATCAGATTACAAATTTTCTTCAATGAAGCATGAGGGAAGCATGAGGTTGCCATGATGCTCCTGCATCAATGTCCTACCAAGGGGTATCAAGAATACCCTCAAAATTTTATCCTTCAATTCAAGGAATAGATATACTCTATCCTTGTAGAGTATAAAACCATTTGCCACTAGGTATCTATCATCTTTCAACATCCTTCCATGATGTCAATAACAAAAACATTCTTAGAATATTTTACTAAGATTTCAACTTTCCAATCACCTGAAAATCCAGTCATAAAGCATAGAGTGAGATTTCTTGACAAGGCATCTGCTACTATGTTCTTCCCTTTAACATTTTCAAGGTCAAAGTCATAGCTTTAAAGTTGACTTACACATTTCTATTGTCTTTCATTCAAATCCTTTTGACTAAGAAAACACACTTCTAGCTATTGTGGTCTATTTTCACTGTAAATTTACCACCCACTAGATATTGCCTAAACTTGGCGAGAGCATGCATGATAGCCAACATCTCTTTGTCATTGATTGAGAACCTTATTTTTTCCTCTCTAAGTTTGTGGCTCTCAAAAGCTATTGGGTGCTTGTTCTGTATCAAAACTACTTTGATCCCTTCTCAAGATGCATCACATTCCAATACAAAAAGAAGTGACAAATCAAGAACAACCAACACAAGATAGGAACTCATCACCTACTAGAGTTTTTCATAATCTCGTTGATTTGTATTGAATCATCGATACATGTGAAAGCCCCCTTCTTAGTCAAATCATTTAAGGGTGCTCCCAATTGTGAGAATCCCTTCACAAATCTTATGTAGTAACTACAAAGTCCAAAGAATCCTTTCGGTTGTATCAAGATCTTTGGGGGAGACCAATCCAAGATAGCCCATATATTCCCTTGATCAACTTGAACTCCCTAAGCATTGATAACAAGACCTAAATACAAAATCTCAGTCATTCCAAATTCACAATTAGACTCCTTAGCAAATAATGCTTGAGCCTCTAGAGTGCCCAAAACTTCATCCAAATGTCTCAAATGTTCCTCCCAAGTTTTGTTATAGATGAAGATAACATCAAAGAAAACCAAAACAAATTTCCTCAATTGCTTTGAACACTTGGTTCATGCAAGATTGAAAGGCAACTAGAGCATTAGTCAAACCAAATGACATGACCAAAAATTCATAGTGTCCAAAGTGACATCTAAAAATTGTCTTGTGAATGTCCTCATCTCGAACCCTAATCTAATGATATCCCAATCTGAGGTCTAGCTTTGAGAAATAGAAGGCTCAATGTAGCTCATCAATAAGCTCATTGATCCTAGGAATAAGGTATATGTTCCCGATGGTCTTTTTGTTAAAGGCTATGTAGTCTATGCACATCCTCATGGTTCCATCTTTCTTCACCAAGACTACAAATGAAGCAAATGGGCTTGAACTAGTTCGATGTGACCAATGTCCAACAACTCTTTAATGGTCTTCTCAATTTCTTTCTTATGCCTTCTAGGATGGCAATAAGGAGTAGTGATGATTGACTTAGCTCCTTTTCTAACTCTATGACATGCTCAAAATCTCTATCAAGTGGCCTTCTTGAAGGTATACATTGAAAACTTTGTTATGCTTATCTAGAATAGACTGGATATCCATATAACAAGACTTCTTGCCATCTGAAGAAGTGATGGGAGTTATTAGACATAGGGCTGCCCAAGCAACATAAGCATAGTGGAAAGTCCTCTCCATTCTTTTAGAAAAAAAATTCTAGGAGCTCCATTTGACATTCTTCATACCACTACCTTCTTCCCATCAACTCGGAACATGAGTTCCATGGTCTAAAAATTCTAAGTGAATTTTCCAAGGGAATGTAACCACTTAACTCCCAGTACTACATCAATATCTCTCATGCCAACAACATAGAAGACATCTGTCACTTTGCGATTTCCCAAGGAGAAACACAATCGGGAAATTTTCTTCATGCAAGGCATGGTAAATCCATCAACAATCATCACATTAAACCCTTTGAAGTCTTATGTCTCAAATCTTCTCTTAGCCACCAAAGCTTCACTAATAAAATTGTGAGTTGCCCCACTATCAATTAGCATTGTGACTCTCTACCCATGTAGGACTCCTCGAACTTTGAAAAGATTGTATTTCAAAGTATCAAATAATGTGGCAAATTTTCCTTTTGAAATTACTTCTTCATCCTACCTCTCAGGTTCAAACTTCATCCTTCTAACTTTCGAACTCAAATTCTTCCTATCTAGATTTTTCATTTGAAACAACTTTAATATAGTGGACTTGCCCACAACCAAGACATTTATGGCCTAGCGCCCATGGTTTCTTACTAGAAAAACATAACTTCTTCCTTCGAACCTCATTCTAGCTTCTTTCTTTGGTTTCATCGGCCACCCTAAAAAGGCTTATTATGTTGCTTTGCTTGAGGTGCCTTAGGATAGCATTTTCTTTTAGAAACAAAGGGCTCCATGTTTATAGTTCTTTTGATTGCATCTTGCAATGAAGAAAGATCAAAGGATTCAACCTAGTACTTGAGGTGTTCAGACAAACCTTCTATGAATAGAACAATAAGCATCCTTTTGAAGACATCTGGAACCATAATAGATAACCACTGGATCTCCATCACGTAGTTGTCAACTAAACCATACTCCTTCAATTGGGCCAATTCCCACAAATGAACCTCAAAGTCCTTTCTGTCAAATATATCAATGATCCTTTGGTTGCACTTAGTGTAAGTATCAATCAAACAATGGCCTTGAGCGATCATTCTATAATACCACCATTCATGTGCTACTCCCTCCAAATGGAGTGTAACATATTTAATTGCTTCTCCTTCAAACTAAAGATTTAGAGAGATATAAGTGTCCAACGTTTGGATCCATGTGTGAGCTGTACACTTGTTTGTATGTCATGTCCCTGACCACAGCCTGCACAGAAAGGATAAAGTAATCACTGCCAAAGAGGATCAATGAAAGCAAAGATTTTAATTAAATAAACTGCCACGTCCCCACCTATGTAATGAAGCAAGTCGCATACATTCAGATCACTAAAATTACAGATCAGAGCCCATCGAATGATGTAAACACATCGATTTAATTTAGCTAATATTAATGCAATTAATTATCTAAATTAAATGGCGATTATCCAAGCAAGGGCACGTCCTTTAGTAAATACCTGATATGAAGAGGCATGTCTATCCAAGACAAAAGGTATGAGAGCGGACCACTCTAAATAGAAAAGGGATCAAGGGGGATAGAAAGAAAACAAGAGGTAATTAGCGGATACAGAAACACAGACATTAGAAACACAGGTTGGTAAACTAGATCATCCTATATCACAGGTAGGCATAGATAATCTGGGACTGCTTTGTATTAACTGTCGGAATTCTACCAGTAAATTGGGGAGAGGAGAAAATAAAGGAAATCAATATCAGCAGAAGCACGAGACTGATCACGCCATTCAGGTGTATTTCTACCTTAGCCCTAGCAATTGGTTCATAAGTATATGCATAATTTAATCATTTCTATATATGCGATCTGGTTACTTGATCATCGAATTGCCTGAATATAAATATATGCGATCTAGTTATCATATTCTGGTTATAGAATTGCTCATATAAATAACTGTGATCTGCTTACATAACTATGATCTGTCCATCCACACTCTGATTATATAAGTGCTCGCTTATATAACTGTGAATCAGGTTATCTGTTAATTGTTTCCATTTATTGGTACATGCATTCTGAAAATAAAATGGATTGTTTGCCTCCACAATAACACCCTGATTATATTTATTGAATAATTGTAATGAGACTGATAATACATATGCAATGATTACCTAGCATCATCTGGATTTCCTTACATCAGTTACTCTTTATCACCTCAATCTGGTTATATATGCACTAATATGTTATTTTCACAGTAACAATCTGATGATATATCTGTATATTGTGGATAAGAGATCTACATAGCATTTCTAGTATTAATATCTAAGTTACCGGTTCGGGTTTGGAGATGGGTGCGGGTACGAGAACCCGGTACGTGGGTACGTGAAATTTTTTTTTAGGGGTTTGGGTATGTGTGTGTATATATATATATATATGTATTATATATACAAAAAAATAAGATAAATATACAGAATTGTAAAACTAAATCATTTCATAGTATGATACTTGATCATTGATCAATGCCAAATGCCAAAGATAAATATTAAATGCCAATTGATAGTTGAAAAATATTCAAATAAGCCATATCAATGATATCATATACGTCTATGTTCACGATTCCAATGGAAATCATCACAATTACTTAATTACAAAATGTAGTTCATGAAATCATCACAATATCCATTGAAAACGACAACAATGCATAAAGCTAATCTAAAGACTGAAAATGGTAACCAAGATCCAAATGATCCTTCAACTTGACCCAATTTTCAAATCATTGGATTTGAAATGCAAAAGATTTAATGCATATATCCAAAATGTAATGCGCCCAATCCATATCAACATAGAAACATGCAATTTCTTTTGTATTTTCTGATCTGTGAAACAAGAATGAAACTACAACAGCAACTGAAATTAAACTAAATACTGATCACAACTTCAAGTGGCTGGAAGATCATGAATCAAACTCTTATATTCTGATATAAACCCCCAAGTACATCACAAACAGCAGATTTGGCATGTAGATGACAAATTACAAGTAAACTTGCTGATCTATGCCCGGGTTCGTGCTGGGTGCGCACAGGGTGTGCGCCCAGCACTGTGGGTTCGCACAGGTGCGCGGGTGTGCGCACCCGTGCGAACCCACAATGTTGGGCGTGCACCCTATGCGCACCCAGCACGTACCCTCAGACGAACCCGAACCGGGTTTGGGGCCTATGAGTACAAACCCTGCAACACAGATTAATATGCATTATTATTTGAGGCATGGATCTAGATGTTGTTCCTGAGAAGCCATAACATGTATAGTTACTGTTATGTATTAATAACTAAGGATAAATCTGAGTGTTTGAATTTGATTGAAAACCTGCTTGGGGGAAAGGGCCTGAGAAAGCGGTGTGTGCCTAGAGATCCCACTCAAGATCCGCCCAATCCTAAGGGAAGGATGGGCCATGGAGGTGTAGAAATCCCACTCAAGTTCCGTCCAATCCTAAGGCAAGGATGGGTCATGGAGGAGTGGAAGTCCCACTCAAGTTCCGCACAAACCTAAGGAGAGGATGGGCCATGGAGGAGTGGAAGTCCCACTCAAGTTCCACCCAACTAAGGAGAGGATGGGCCATGGAGGAGTGGAAGTGCCTAGACCGCTTGTGAGTTCCGTCCGATTCCACCAGTAGGCGAAGAATCTTCTGGGGTTGTAACATGGATGGGGAAAGCAGGTACAAATTGCCAAGGGAGAGTTGTGGTATCCAACCTCTTAGGCTTCACTATGGCTTCGGGCAGACCCACCATGTTGCTCCTCCTAGTTCATAATAGTTGCATTAATGATAAATTTATAAATGTGATGCCATAAGCTAATGCTAACAAATGTATATGTGCATGTGTGGAAATGTTACTCATGTGGTGAATGCAGGTCAACCCAGGATCACCATCACTAAAGAGTTATCCATTTGATAAGGTGAAAAACCCTAACCCTAGTTTGGGGATTTTGTGATCAATAGACAAATCTTAGGGCAAATCGGGACAAGGGACGTTACATTGTACCATCAAAGGTGGGTATTGATAACTTGCCCAATCGTCACAGAAAATCTTGATTGTTATAGTCTATTTTTCTCTCAAGGTGGCAGCAACAAATGCACTTAAATCTAGAGCATCTACCCATGTATAGAGCAGCAAGCAGACTTGCTTTGGAACAATTCAGGGTCCCTGCCATTGTGGTTTTTGTGTAATTAGAAAGAAAATGGATAGCACTTCTGCAGTATTTTTGATATCTCGTTGAAAAGAAATTTAAAGTGCGCAGACAGTTATTGTCCTTGTATTGGTTTTTCTTGTTAGATGTTTATTATAGCAATAGTTTAGTTGTTAATGATGGTCTGTTTACCTTTTCAAACGCTCCTGAAGCAGCAGAAGTAATAGATCACCTTCCATAGTTCTTTCATGAACTTCATCAACAATAACATGAGTGACATCATGCAAATCAGGGTCAGATAATAATCGCCGTAGAAGGACTCCTGTTGTACAGAAAAGAATCCTGGTGCGAGATGACTGACAACTCTCCAGTCGTATAGAATAGCCAACCTATAATCAAACATAAGTGTTATTTATCAAGGTAAAGCCATAAACCATGCATGGTATTAAGGCTATATTCTCACTTAACTGCAATGAACATGAATTAGCCTAAGTTTTAAACCATTTATCAATTTGACACAATCAGAACTTACAGTCTCTGCAGGCATTTCACCTCTTTCTCTTGCAACACGTTCTGCTAATCCTATAGCAGATACTCTTCGAGGCTGTGTACATACGATGTTGCAAAAACATCCTGAGCCTCTATCAATATACTCCTCAAGCAGGTATTGCGGAACCTGTAAAGGTGAGTAAAAAATGTATGGCATCCGTAAATATTTTGAAAATTAATAAATGTCATTGATAATACAAATACAAAAATGCAGTCTTCTATGTACAACAGAGCCTAGGTTGGAAAAACTATTGCATATAATGTTCAGTGGTGCTTTCAAGCTATTTTGTAAAGAGGAAATCTCTGTGGATAAAAGAAACTAGGTCAGACAGATACCCAAACATTCATATACAAATTTCTCTTACCTGTGTGCTTTTACCGCATCCTGTCTGCCCACAGATAATTGTTACAGATGAGTTCCTGACTGCAGACAGAACAATCGACTTCTTTTGGAAAGCAGGTAATTTCTTCCTAGTGGCCCATATTTCTGAGTGCATGTGAGAAGTTTGTAAGCAGTCCCAGTCTTTCTTCATCTGCAAACTAATGTTCTGGTAATTTTCTTGAGCACTATGAGTATATTCTGACATGGTGATACATTTACCATGTTTAGGAAATTTCCCATCAGAGTACCCATGTCTTAGGGGTGGAGGTGTGTAGGATGAAGTAACAACTGACTCACAGGACTTTTCAAGAGTTGTGAAATTGTCCTTAAATGGATTGGTTAGAAATGTTTTTAAATATTTCTTACTGTCAGTAGCAAACACCACTCTATCCGTGCAGTTTGTCTCTGAAATTTTTATTTCTAAACTATGCTTGACAATCAAGGAATCTGCCAACTCTGCTGCTACACAGAATAGCTCATAGATCATCTGTGAACCAATGAGTTCTATTGCTCTTTCACCAACTTCTTTGGTAAGTTGTAGAAGTAACTTAGAAGACAGATTTGGACCTCGAAATGTCACAACAGGGATTTCAAAAGGATAATAGATTCCAGGAAGCACCTTAATCTGCGATCAAAAAGTTATTGAAATTGTTAATGTATGTAGAAAATTCAAAATCAGGGAAAACTATACCTTGCCACCTTGGTTCTAAGTTTCTAACCCATCAGAAAAGATTAATTCTCTTTTCTAAAAATTAATGGCTCCATACAGGAATAGTTATAAATTATAATATAAATATAAGCAAAGGACAAATGCTAGATCAATCGTTATATAAACCTTTCTTTTATTATTGGGATAAATTTATGCTGACTAGAATGAGTCATATATAATCCAGCCATGCAAAGAAGCCTGCCTTGCAAGAATTACAAGTCAAATATACAATGATTGTGGTATGAAATAGAAGACAATACCTCCATCTCCAATGGCATTAGAGAAGTCTGTGTCAGATTAATATTAAATTTGAACAATGCCAGTGACAAGGATATAGCCTCTTCTCCAAATATTGATTTCAATGCCACAAGCTCCTCAGACCTCAACTCCTGAAGCTCATTTCTATCCTTAAGTCCATTGTAAGAATTTACAGTTTTCCCCTCTACAATTTGCATAAATAATTTGTGCAATGCTATATCTTCATCCCCACTAGCCTCGGATAGAGCAATCATGCAGTCCTCAAGACCATAGCCATATTCCTGTAGGTGCTCAACACTTTTCTTTTCCACGGGAAAATGCATGGAACTCTCACAATTGCCATTTATCAAAACTTGCACTGAAGCTTTGGACGCCTTTGGAGCGAACTTAAAGGGTAATTGATTTTCAGGAACATGTAGCATCAACCAATCAAGAGCAGCTGATATTTCATTTGACTCCTTAAGAGCGGCATTAACATAATGTTCCTTGAACCCCATACGTGTCAAATCGGATCTCATTTGTTCTTTAATATAAGTATCAGATGTTTTCTCTGCTATATCATTGCAGCTCCCTATTTCAATATTAACAGGATCCTTACTAGATGAATGAATCAAACACCCTTTCACTAAATTGGTCTTGTACTTCGAGTGGTTTATTTTCTCGGACCCATCATTATTAAAACACCCAACATCATTATCATGCAAGCTGCCTTCATTCTTATCAATTTCTATGACCTCATTACCATGTTCCATGTCATGCAAAGGGAAACAATCTTTGAATGCCCGAGTGTCATTCTTTGCAATATTGTGATTTTTATCTATATTAATGAGGAGCCCTTCAACTAACTGTCTATTGTTCTCACTCATAAAGACTGATTGAAGCTCCTGCATAGGGAAGGGACGGGATTTTGCTTTTGGAATAGTTGTACTCGCTGCTGTTTTTTTCTTTTCTGCAGATTTTTCCAAATCAAACCACTGTTGTCGATATTCATATGGAAGAATACGATCCAGTCTGTAAAGGTAGTGCTACAAGATTAGAAATGTTAGCTACCAAAAGGGTTACACAATACAACATGACTTGAATAAATTATAATATAAGTTTAAGTGAAATGTGGAAGAAAATATATTGTCACTGCATACCTGCGATCACCCATGACATGATAGAGAGCCATAACTGAAGCACAGTGTTGTGCTTCTTGTGATGTCTTTGCATCCTTTCCATTATACCATAGAATCACATCCGCTTCACTTTTCTTTGGATCAGGCAAAACAACTCTGCAATGGAAGCCACCCTCAACCTCCACCTAACAATCCACAAACTTTTATTAGTCAATTCAGAAAGCATGTAAAGAAGCATTCACACATAAATAAAACCCCTAATTATGAGTTTTTTAATGCAAAATATACATAAACAATATGCTTGATGCCCAAACAAAGAGCTACTTACATGCTTGAACCTTGGAACTGGTTTTTTATTTTTCTGACACCATTCATGAAGCAAAGCCTTTGGCATCTTCACTGGATAAGATGATTGTGAAGAACCTTGTGTGCTGGCGAGGCCTGCATCTCCCAGAGAGCTGGAGGCAGATGAATTTTCCTGCAAAGTTGTTGACTGTTCCTGTTCTGGGTCTTCATTGGTATGTTTATTCTTTAAGTGTTCCTTATACCTTCCATCCTGCTTAAATGTCCTATCACAATAGGGGCATTGAATAACCTGCAAAAAACACGGTTTAATAAGAAATGATAATGTACAATACAATTCATATCCTGAACCAATAAAGCCTATAATTAAAACACTCGTGTGAAACTGCATCAGCAAACAGTAACCCTTCAAATCTTAGAACTTTTTCACCCACAAATGAACAGTTTCTTTTTGGCATTTTTCTGTTGGTCATTTTTACTTCCATTATGTATTCTTTGGTCCTTATGTCATAAACATGGTGGTCGGTAGGTGCCTGTAGTTATAAGCCCATTGTCATTAACAATTTACATAAGTACTCGCCAGCCTGCTTTATTGCATTCTGCATGATAGACTTTCAATTCACCATTGATGGTATGCATATGAAGCCCCCATTTGAAGTCTCAAGTGTTCATCCCCTATTATAAGACTTCTAAATGTAATCAGGGAAATGATAGAAACGTGCACCTAGTGATTCCCATTTACTGAAGTGTTTTTCCTACACTTCACATGGTTGGAGATGGATCAATCCATCAAAAAGGCTGCTAGTGTGATCTTCAAGCGTTTTGAATGATCATCATTAAGCCTTCAACCATAATTGAGCAGAAAGCTATTCTAATTTGCATTTCATCTCCTCTTTATGCCAGTTCATTCATTCTTTCGATTTTTTAGTTGTAGTAGTTTGATATTAGTTAGCAAAATTTTGGCTTTGAAATTTTGACTAGTTTTTAAGTGACTCAAGAAAACCTTTTAGCTTTTGATAAACCTTAAGAGGTGATATTGTTTAAAAATGAGAAGAATTGGTGAGCACAATGTTTTAAACTTCTAGTTGCTCACTCCTATACATATGTATATATGTATATGTACGCATATGTTGGCACATGTGTATCTATATATGTCTGTATATATGCATTCATGTTTTATGGAAAGACTAAAATATTCATTCATAAATATCCTCATTGTTAGGTAAACAATTATTTACAAATGAAAAAATCAAGTGACTGCAGCAAGAAGTATTTGCAACTGTCAATTTGGCTAGTGGTGAATGAAAAGCAACAATCTGCTGGGAGATAGATGGTGGCAGACTCAAAAAAGGATTGACAATGAATTATAATAGCAATGGATGAAGAGTCAATGACTTGTGATTCAATAGATCAAGTAAAAATGATGACTCATTTTTTAGACAGAGCTTATTAGACAAAAACAGGATAAACGACAGATTTTACTTTCTTTTCTTAGCTTGAAACATGCATTGGAAAATGCTGTAGAGTTGAAAATTGCGTACTTCTCACTCTTCGCTCTATTCATACAATCATTTTAGTGTTTCCTTCCACTAGACTTGACTAGGACTCATTTTGTCTACTCTTGTGCCTAAAACCTCTCATAGGTGTGCTAAATGCCCGAACATGATTTCCTGTATTGCAAATACCTTATTCCCTTGAGTCTTTGTTGCCATATCCTCAAGGGCAATAGCACACCCGGGCTAGTGAGCTTGGACAATAGAACCCCGACACTTCAAAATCAGTTCTCCCACTAAAACCCTAAAAGCTTTGCCCAACATTTTCTAACAGCTAGTTCACCAAAAACTCTTCATAAAAGTACTACTGCAACCTCATTTGAATTCCTTCTTCCTCTCTTGACTCTTGGTTACATTATTGCTAATCTTCTGATTCCTTGACTCTACTTCCATTGCAATAAGCTCCTGCAACTCCTCCTTTGCTGCAACTCTTCCATGGCAGCCCCTTGGAGCTCTTCCTCTTTGGCACACCTTGAGCCCACACTCCTTGAAACTCTCCTCCATTGCACTTTGCACATAACACTCTTCCTTAGAAAAGCTCCTAGGGTTTGCCCTTCTTCATTGAGTGCACACTTCACATTCGCTACTGTACATTTAGGGTATCACACACCCATTATCTTCAAATTTTTTGAGGCTGAAGCATGCCAAACCATGGGTTTAACTGAGGCAAGCTCCCAAACAAAGATAATTATTTTCTCCCCCCTTTCACAAGTTCAACAGAAAATATCTCGACACAGGTGACACTCCTTCAGAATCTGCAAATATCATGATGAATAGAAAAATTAGGCAAACAACTCCAAAAAATTGCAAAGGCATCCAAGTAAAAGACAAGTGTATGTTGCAGGTTAAGAGAGTGATCTTCAAGTCAAGAGCTTTCTCAATTGGTCATTAGCACATTTTTCAAGTCATGAGTATCTGGAGGGTCACATCATCTACTAAGGACACTAGCACACCCAAGAGGTTGGGAAATGACCTCTGGGTCAAGCGAGTGACCTCCAGATAAGGAGAGTGACCTACAAGTCAGAAGCACAGCCTAAGGTCGCCTATGTCACTATCAAATAAAGAGCATCTGCTGCAAATCAAAATTTCACTCTATTGATTCAAAATTATTCCACAACACTTCTTGAGTGCTTTGCAACCTTCTTGAATTTATGGCAATTAACTGATAAATAACTCCAAAATTTGTGGGTAGTTAACTGACAAATCTAGCTCCTCAAACAAGGCAGTTCACTAATAAATCAGTCCCTCAAATTAAGGCAGTTAACTGGTAGGTTAAAGGCCAATAGAACCACCTACTTGCATTATTAAACAATACAATAGATAGCAACAACAAATTTAATATCTACTACTATGCTAGTCCTCATTCATGTGAAGATTCAGGCTTATCTACAAATTGAAAAAGGGGACATTACAAATCTGCCCTTTTGGGAATTGCTTGCCCACAAGCAACGTAGTGCTAGATGTTTGAAGATCTTTGGCCCCTCCAAGTAGCATTCTTGAAGGGTAGGTTCTTCAGATCTGCCAATAGACCAAGTACTCTATAGGTTTATATCAGTCATGTCCCTCGGTCTTTTCTCCTATGTCAATTATGGCCTCTTGAACCAATATGAATTATTTCCTCATCATTCAAGGGTGGTGAATCAACTAATGGTGCAATATGCTGGCCAAGTGCCCTCTTGAGACAAGATAAATGGAAAACATTGTGAATCCAGATATCTTTTGGCACATTGTGAATTTAGATATCTTTTGGCAACTCCAACTCATAAGCTACTTCACTAACCCTTCTCAAACCTCTATAAGGTCCATAGAAGCGAGGTTTGAGATTTTTAGCCCCACTTTGCTTAATGGGGATCTGCCTATAAGGCTACACACATAGGAAGAGCATGTCCCCAACCTCAAATGACCTTTCAATGTGGTGTTGATCTACATGAATCTTGTGTTGATTCTGGACCTAGTATAGATGATCCTTGAGTGAACTCAAAATATATTGGCTATGCTCTGCCAAGTCATAGTTATTGGTACCCTACTATCGGTGAACACCAAATCTGTGAAGGTTAGAGCATCATATCCATACAAATCCATAAAATGAGTCATACCAATAGACATATGATGGGAGGTATTGTAGCAATACTCTCCAAGGTGCAACAACTTAATCAATTATGTCTATTGGTCTATGACATAATTTCTTGCATATCCTTCAATCCACTTATTCACTATTTTCATTTGTCCATTTGTATATGGGTGATAATTAGAACTAGGAGTGAGCTCAATATCAATCAAATGAAACAACTAATTCCAAAAGGAGCTGAGAAATCTACTATCCTTGTCATTAATAATGTGCTTCCACAAGCCATGTAGTCCAAACACTTGTCCAAAAATAAATCAGCTACCTGATGAGCTCAAAGTTCCATATAGATGGCAAAAAAATGTGCATACCTAGTTAACCTATCCACTACAACATAAATACAATTCTTGCCATTTACCTTAGGGAGGCCCGTGATGATACTACAGACACACTTTCCCACTTCTAGTATAAGAAATTGAAATATAAGATATCTATTAGAAATAAATATTGTTTTCAGCAAGAATTTTATTGGGAAGTAAGTTCTAGAATATAAATTAGGAATAGCCATTTTTATATAAATATAAATACATACATACATACATATAATAATTGCATAATGATATTTTATTACCAATTACTATAGTAGATTCCTTTAGCAATCTATTTTGAATTTATAGAAGTGTTTTGCAAATAGGGAGGCTGATCAACCCTTAGAGTTCACGAGAGGTGAAGTACCAACAGTTCCTTCATCAAGCATGCCACCTCAAGATGCAAGCTCGTGGGTCGGGATGCATATGAGTGCTCCTGGGCAAGAAATTCTTCATGCATCTCATCAAGCATGCTACCCCGAGATGGATGGATTGGATATCCTACCATGCTCGTGGGCTAGGATGCGAATGAGTGCTCTTGGGCTTGATCAAGGAGGATGATGCGTCTTCAAGGTGGACTAAGGGATGGAGTGGACCTGAGATCCTACCATGTTTGTGGGCCAGGAGGCAGTTGAGTGCTCTTGGGCTTGAGGGTCTTCTCAAGTACGCCACCTCGAGATGGATGAACAGGGATCCACCCATGCTGTAATGTCCCCTTTTTGGGATAACCCTAAATCTGCCCTGATTTATCAATTTGAAGTGATCAACTTGATTTTGGGGATGTTTATGGAGCGAGTAGGCCCCTACAAAATAGAGTTAGAGAATATTTACAAGATAATATTAATTAGAATGCATATAAGAAAATCAAAGAGAACATGATTAGGGATACAACTACCTATTTAGACCTGCAAATATGTTAGAAGACATTTATAAATAAAGACAACATCATTTTATAAGTATATTGAATCTTCTTTAGATTTTCCTAATTCATTCTTCCTTGCACATAATGGTCTGATAGGGTGCCCAAGAAACCCTCTACCCTAGGCCCAAGAGCAGTACACCCCTCTTGGCCCCATGTGGCCCTTGCCATCCATATGGGGTGGTGTGCCTAGTGAGGCATCCTATCACCGTTCCCCTTATCAAAACCACTATTACTTAATTATGTAGGGGATTTGAGGGTGCAACTACAATAGGGTGTCCTGGGCAGTCATTCCCTCTAAGCCCAAGAGCAATACACCCCTCTTGGCCCATGTGGCCCTTGCCATCCATATGGGTGGGGTACTTAGAGGGTGACCCACACGCTGTTTCCCCTCCTCGTAGGTCCTCAACTCCCCTGTCATGCCTAGTTATTTACAGTCGGATAATATGAATATCAATCCCTAATGTAAGCACAGATCAATGACATAATATGAATATTATTCCATAATATGAATACATAGATTACGATCCTGACTATTAAATCAATGACACAGATCCATTATTCATATTTAGCAATAATTGATAACTCAGATTTATGCAAATATACAGAGTTGTTATCAGCATGACTATATATATATATATAATTGCATACCATAGTAAGATATAACATACTGCAAGAATAATAAACATAAATCACAGAATATATATATCTGCATACAATAGTTAGATGGGGCCTATCATAGGAAGAATAGATATAAATAACCAAAAATAACTACGATAGACATGCCACAATTCACTGTTATTCCTGATGATCAGATTTTCAGACAATATCTTCTATTAAATGATTCTTTGTTCAGCGTATATATCCCTTTTACTATTGATTATCTCATACTCACCTGTTGGCTGCTATACTCATAAGGATATTCGAAATTCTGGTTTCTTTCTCCTCCTCATGGTTGTTTGATGAGAATAATAAATATAAACAACAAAATATAAGTGATAGTATATAATTATTATAATAGATATATCACAATAATATAGTTGGATGTCCAATATAGAATAAATGGCATGTATAATCTGATTATTCCAAAACGACACAAATAGCATCACTAGAATTACTATCCATATGTATAATTATTTTTACATTATTATTTAAATCCATATTTAATTTCATAAGATATCAAACTTACTATTATTTTAACTCATAAAGTATTTGCTAATTGTCTTTATCTAAACCCTTAATGTATTTACCAAACTGATTATTTGAATTCAAGTCTACCATAGAAATAACAAATAAATACAAACATACAATAGCATACAATAATTATAATTAAACTTACCACAGTTTGCTGCTGTTGTTGGTGATCAGATTTTCAGAGAATATGATTCTCTGTCAGAATATATTCTTTCCCTTATTCCTTGTTTTCAGCCCGATGATCCCCTTTACTTTGAAACAGACCTTCCTAAAGTATCAATCTAGCTTGGGAGTCATGTCTTTTCTTGGTTAGACTGTTACTTTTCTGATCAGATAATAAAAGCAGAATTTTAATTCAAAATCAGACAAATAGACACAGCATATACCCTGGGAAAACCCTCCACTTGAGGGAGAAAAACCCAGCAACAATATATCGCTTATATATTGAATATCAAATAATGAACTTCTTTACAATGAGGCCAATAATGAGGCCAAACACAGCACCAAAGTAATGCGATATCACTTGAAGATATTACAACACTCCTGATAAATATATTGACCTCCTTCAATGGCTTCAATCTGAACTTGTATAAATTCACACTTGCTTGAACTCAAACTATGAATGCAATAATCGATGTGATGTGATGAAAGAGCATCTCATATAGATACAAGAGAGAGGGATAGGACGCAACTCTCCAAGTCTTCATGTCGGCCTTTACCAATAATCGCGTCTCCTTGACACATGAAGTCGGCCTCTCAAAGATTGTATCTCTTCAAGAAATCGTGTCTCCATGATATCGGCATCATTAACAATAATTAAATGCTATATGATGAAGTGCCTCTTCATCAACCATTACCTTAGCAAATTAAATAGCCGTTAGGCTATGCATTTAATTTGTTCTTCATGAATGATCTGGGCTGGAAGTAGAAGCCCGACGCTGCCAATAACATCAACACTCCCTCTTAGCTAGGTAGGAATACTTCCAGCTGTGCAAGACATATCACCTCATCGTGATGTCAATCACCATGGCTACTTCCATATGTGGAAAAGGATCATATCACCTCATCGTGATATCAACCAACATGGCTACTCCCATGTATGGTAAATGTGCACAAGTGCCTATCACGGAATCACTCAACGTGATGTCGTCATCTCATCATGACGTTCACTATGGCTACTCCCAAAGGGTGAAAAGCACAAGTACAAGAAATTCATCACGGACTCTCTCATGTGATGTTGTCATGGAGTCACACACATGACATCCACCATGGCTACTCCCAGAGGGTGGAAACAAGGGCTTTCACCTCAAATTTCTTTCACAAAGAAAGATGCATTAAACAAGGGCTTACACCTCAAATCTCTCTCACAGAGAGAAATGCATTAACAAGGGCTTGCACCTCAAATCTCTCTCACAAAGAGAAATGCATTAAAGAAGATCACTGATGCTGAGACTCTCTCTCAACTAGGGCTTCATTCTCCACCATACCAAGCTTGTCTCGAAAGTACACAAACTTTATTCTGGAGAGAGGCTTGGTGAGAATATCTGTCGTCTGTTCATCAGTGTTGATGTTCTTCAACTAGATCGCTTTCCTCAATACCATATCTCTGATATAGTGGTATTTGCTCTCAACATGTTTAGTTCTGTCATGGAACACTGGATTGACAAAAAGCTTCACACAGCCTTGATTATCACAATGAATGACAGTCGGTTCCAATGATTGTTCAAACAATCCTGCAAGGAGCTTCCGAAGCCACACTACTTCTCGAGCTACCACACAAGCTGCAATATACTCGGCCTCTGCGGTGCTTAGTGCCACTGAAGACTGCTTCCTGCTACACCAGGATATCATCGCAGACCCCAAACTGAAGCAACATCCAAAGGTGCTCTTTCAATCAGCAACATACCCTGCCCAATCAAAATCAGAATATCCATGCAGCTTCAAGTACACATTAGAAGAATATCTCAAGCCATACCTAACTGTGCCACGCAAGTATCTCAAGATATGCTTTGCTGCAACTAGATGTATTTGCCTTGGTTCACACATGAACTAACTAAGTGCACTCACTGCATAGCAAATATTTGGTCTTGTATTGACTAGATACATCAACGATCCAATCAACTGCCTGTACATAGTAGGATCCACCAGATCTAAAATAGCTGCAGCCTCTTTTAGCTTCTGCAAGTTGGTCTCCATAGGTGTAGACATGGATTTGCAATCCATCATACCAAACCTCTTCAGAATGTCAATAGTATACTTCCCTTGACTCAGAATGATCTCATCCGGCTTCCGCCATACTTCTAAACCAAGGAAGTAGTGCATGAGACCAAGATCCTTCATTTCAAATTCAGAAGCTAACTCCTCCTTGCATTTGATAATGAGGTGATCTTCTCTAGTAAGAATTAAATCATCAACATAGAGAACCAAGATTAATGCTTCGCCATCAATTACCTTGAAGTATAGGTTTGAATCAGCATCATTCTTGGAGAAGCCCAAGCTCATCAGGTATCGATCAATTCTTTCGTACCAAGCACTAGGAGCCTGCTTAAGGCCATACAAAGCCTTCTTCAGCCTGCAAACATGAGACTCCTTCCCATGAACCTCAAAGCCATCAAGTTGCTCAATATATACCTCTTCCTCGATTACACCATTCAAAAATGTCGTCTTCACGTCCATCTGGTGTATCTTCCATCCTTTAGATGTTGCAATAGCAATGATGGTCCTAAAGAATGTATAACGAGCAACTGGAGCAAAGGTTTCTTCATAGTCTACTCCCTCTTTCTGAGAGAATCCTCTAGCCACAAACCTAGCCTTGTACTTCTCAATGCTCCCATCAGCGGCATGCTCCCATCAACACTGGAAGGCTCAGACTCAATGATTTGATTCATCAATGCAACATAGCTTGAAAACTTGTGAGGCCTTATGCTTTCTTTGAATGTTCCTCTCGGGGCTGCAAACCTTTATGCCTCGTGCATTGTTTGCCTGGCCCAAAGAGGTCTCTTACGACCAATCACAATGTCTCTCGGCCCATCAGTAGGTTCCAAAGGCTCAGCCGGATCATCATCTTCTTTAGGATCAGTAGCCTCCCTTTGAATCTCAGGAGTATGGTCAACTTCCATATCTTGAGGAGACTCTTGGTCTTCATTGTCTATCTCCATATGAGTGCCCTTAGATCTTTTGAATGCAACATCCTCCTCAAATGTAACATCCTTGCTGATCTCAACCAACTTCTGACCTAGAATGTACACTCTGTAGGCTTTTGAAGACTCACTATAGCCCACAAATATTCCCTTCTTGCCAGATGGTTCCAACTTTGTCCTTTTATCTTTAGGTATATGAACATATACAGGACATCCAAAGATTCTTAAATGACTTACTTCCGGCTTCACCCCTATGAATGCTTCTTCGAGAGTCATGTTCTCCAAAATTCAGTGAGGGCTTCTATTCTAAACATACACAGCTGTCCTAGATGCTTCAGCCCAAAGGAAGGTTTGCAAATCTTGATCATGAATCATAGCTTTGGCTGCTTCTACAATAGATCTGTTCTTCCTTTCTACAACACCGTTCTGTTGAGGATTGTAAGGGACACAGAACTCCCTCTTAATTCCTGCTTCAATGCAAAAGTTATGGAAGCTTCCAAAGATGTACTCTCCTCCGTTGTCAGATCTCAGAACTTTGATCCTCTTCCCGAACAAGTTCTCTACCTGAGCTTTAAATTCCTTGAATCTTCCAAGTACTTCCTCAGATTCCTTAGACTTTAAGAAATAAATCCAAGTCTTTCTAGAGTGTCATCAATAAAAATAATGTAATACAAGAAACCACTCAAAGAAGCAACAGA
This sequence comes from Sequoia sempervirens, assembly GCA_007258455.2. NCBI lineage: Eukaryota > Viridiplantae > Streptophyta > Pinopsida > Cupressales > Cupressaceae > Sequoia > Sequoia sempervirens. Next base: position 22,188 of record VDFB02289027.1, on the reverse strand, counting down.
CATTGGACCACATAAATCAAAATGAATAAGATCTAGAATACATTTAGATCTAATTTCACTACTATGAAATGGACCTTTAGTATTCTTACCCAATGCACAACCTCTACAAGTGCCTTCATGCTCCTGGTTGAGTTTAGGAAGGCCTGTGACCATCTTCTCCATGGTTGGTAATGCTCTAAAGTGAAGGTGAGCAAGTCTTCTATGCCACAGTTCACATGAACCTGATGAATCATGCAACAAAGCCTGAAGTGGACGAGTGCACAATCTGTAGAGGCTCTCATGTCGAACTCCAATCACCCGAGCAATCTTGATACTTGAGTTCTTCGGCCATGCAAGAACTTTACCTTCTGAGAATGCAACTTGGTACCCCTTGTCCTCCAAGGCTGAGATAGAGACAAGGTTCCGCTTGATACCAGGAACAAATAGAACATCACTCAACTATAAGGACATGCCGGAATCTAGGCAAAGAGAGGAGGTCCCAACTCCTTTCACAGAATAACTTGCATCATCACCAATAATGAATTGAACACTAGAATCTCTTTCCACCAAATCAGATAGATGCTCTCTAAATCCAGTGATGTGGCGAGAGGCACCACTATCAATCAACCAAGTGTTGTTGTTTGTAGGCACATTGCTTGATAAAGCAGAATAGAATAGAAAACCACTTGAATCCTTCTGCGGAGAGATCTCACCCACATCTGCAATTGAAGCCTACTGCTTAGGTCGGGTTGGACAATCCTTTGCATAGTGACCAAACTTGTCACATCTAAAGCATTGAATGTGAGAAAGGTCCTTCTTCTTCTTAAATGCTGGGGCACCATCTGATCCTTTATCTCTATTCCTCTTGAAGTAGCCTTTCTTCCCTTATTTTCCTTTCTTCTTCAAGGATTGAGCGGCAAGAACATGAATGTCTTCATTTGTAGAGTTTTGACCAATGCCTCTCGCAGCCAACCTTGATTTTTCTTGAATACAATCCGCCCTCAAACGATCAAACTTAGGAAGTTTTGATCTCCCACTGATTCCTTGAATGAATGGCTCCCAAGATGGAGGAAGACCATTAAGAGCCAACATATCCAAATCCTTGTCATCAACAATATGCCCAATGGTAGAGAGTTGATCTCTCAACTCAGTGATCTTCATGAAGAATGTGATGACAGAATCTCCTTTTGCCATCTTGATATGATGAAGTTGTTGCTTTAATGCAAGAGCTCTGCTTGTGTTATTAATCTCATACATCTCCTCCAAGGTCTTGAATATCTCTCTTGCTGTCTTCAACTTGGAGATGATTGGCATAAGGTGGTCCTTCACAGAGTCTACCAACATCTTCTTTGCCTTAGTGCAATTATTTCTCCATTGAGACTTCTCATTCTCATCGGACGATTTGGGAACTTTGCCCTCTACGAACTCAGCTGACTCATTTTCTTCCAAAGCGAGCATTACTCTAAACTTCCAAGATGTGAAGTTGGCAGCACCCTTGAGTCTATCTTCGATCTTGAGCCCGTTCACCATCTTGACGATAAGATAGATGCAAGAGAATGAGAATAAGAGTGTATGAAAGCACTGCTTATGAGAAATCTGATCACGATCTTTCTTATACCCGCCCTGATACCATGTTAGTTTTCTGATCAGATAATAAAAGCAAAATTTTAATTCAAAATCAGACAAATAGACACAGCATATAACCTGGGAAAACCCTCCACTTGAGGGAGAAAAACCCAGCAACAATATATAGCTTATATATTGAATATCAAATAATGAACTTCTTTACAATGAGGCCAAACACAGCACCAAAGTAATGCGATATCACTTGAAGATATTACAACACTCCTAATAAATATATTGACCTCCTTCAATGGCTTCAATCTGAACTTGTATAAATTCGCACTTGCTTGAACTCAAACTATGAATGCAATAATCGATGTGATGTGATGAAAGAGCATCTCATATATATACAAGAGAGAGGGATAGGACGCATCTCTCCAAGTCTTCATGTCGGCCTTCAACAATAATCGTGTCTCCTTGACACATGAAGTCGGCCTCTCAAAGATCGTATCTCTTCAAGAAATTGCGTCTCCATGATGTCAACATCATTAACAATAATTAAATGCTATATGATGAAGTGCCTCTTCATCAACCGTTACCTTAGCAAATTAAATAGCCATTAGGCTATGCATTTAATTTGTTCTTCATGAATGATCTGGGCTAGAAGTAGAAGCCTGACGCTGCCAATAACATCAACAAGACGTGCCCCTTGGTCAGATCGCTCACTTTGAAGGTCAACCGGTGCCTCTTTGGAAATCGATTTTGGTTTCTTAATTACTGCATTTAACTATTGAAACATGCTGATAACAGGGATCAATACCCTCTTAAGGCTTGGTTTTATATTTTAATAATAACCATAATCAGATTATATATAATATCTATCAATGATGATTATGAATATAATTTTGGATTGTTGTGGATTGTTATTATTATTTTGATCCTATTTAATTTAATTTTAATTTATATTATAATGATTATAAATATTGGAATGGTTAATATTTATATTTATGTATATTTTAAATATTCCGTATTGTTATTTTTATTTATTTATTTGTAATTACTTGTGAACATTTATTTATCTATAAAACATGATATTTATTTGTTTATAAAACATAGGCATGATCAGGTATTAATGATTGTAAATATTAATTTATTCTATTTGATAATATTATTCATAATATTTAGGATTCTAATATTTAAACGGTAATTACTTATTTTTATAATTATAATATTATTTTGAGAATTATAATTATAATAATGATGTTTAGACGACAATTACTTAGATTTATATTTTATTTGATTTTGTTATTTGTATTTTAATATTTCATATTAAACATTACAATTTCGGGGACATGACACATGCTCTCGCAATACAAGGACAACCATCCTTGAGATTGAGGTTTGCAAGCATTTCAAGTGAATTCCTAATATGATTGGCTATAGGAATATGCCTTGGAATAATCATTAATGATGTTAAGATGCTTTGAATTCAAATATTGATAATGTTATGAACTATAGATCTAAATATTACAATATTTTAGCTATGATGTATTGCTCTTGATATTACAATATTTTATATATCAATTTGACATAACCATAAAGTTGATACTTGTTATTACTAATATCAGTTTTTAGTGATGATTATTGTTTTGCAGGCCTAAAAATAGGAATTTCTCAAAGGGGGACATTACATTGGGGTATCATGATCAGAACTTTTGGAGTCCACGTAATCATAATAACGATAAAATAGAAGAGGTGAGTATAGTTGTTTTCGCTCATTGGTTATACTTATTTGAGAAGCTCATTACTAAGGAGGAGTTTAAGGTGAAGAGAGTTGTCTCAAGGAAGTTATATTATGAGGGTAATAATGAGCATCACATGGAGACTTCAAAAATGTAATATCCCACCCTGGTTGGAACAATTTGTTGTGTGTTTCGATGTAGTTTTGAAATGTACTTGCAATAGTTTTGAATAGACAAATGAAGTGCAGGCAATAAAGAAATGTGCAGCGATTAATCAACTCAGGAAACATTACAATATTCAAAAATATAGAAGGCTGAAAATTCCAGATTTTAACTCAAGGAAAAATATACATTTTTTCTCAGAACTAAGAGCAACCCAGATGCATAAATGTCATTACATATCTATTTTTGACATACCCATAAAATGTTATTGATAGTTCCAGGTCTGATCACAACAAACCAGCAGGCTGGCACTCAAATTTGCTCATAAAACATCAAACCCTCTTATCTCCAACCTGAAACTGACATGCAACCATGTAGTAACCCTAGGCACCACAAATGGAGGTGATGGCAGTCTGAAACCCTGGGCAATTTGCCAAAGAAGAAGCCCACGCCTTTGTTGTACCTGAATGGCCCTGTTGGAGGTGTACATCCAGCAAAGGAGTCACCAAATATGTAATATTTTCCTATTTTTGGAATGCTGCAAATACCTTCACAAATATGCTGTCAAAATATCTCCTCAATCTACAATGCAACTCAAGTATATTATTGCCAATGAAATCCACAATCGGATTTATGGCACCAATAAACCCTCAGGAAACCCTCACGTCCAAACCAACAAGGATTACTTATACATCAGCAAGTAAATCCTTCAAATTCGAACAATAAATCTTCCAATTTATTGTTAATCCATCAAACCTTGAAAATGGAATTCTTCCTTGTAAATCATTGAAGCTCAAATATAATCCCTGGATGAGATTATCCGATCAAGTGCTCTTGGGTGATCTTCCACACCTGCAAACACTGGCCTCTTTGGGGGATTTCATACTCAAAAAGCTATGGCTTTCACAATCAGCAAACCCTTGTTGAAGCTCTTCTCAACTTTTGTGCAAACAAGAATAATAGTAATGAATGTGCAAAATGACCTCTCAATGCCCTTTTATATTTCCATGCCCAATTTGCATTTGAATTTCATTTCATTTCATTTTCTTTAATTTCCCCACCTTTCATTCTTTTAATTTTGATGCACAACTTAATAATATAACATTCCTTTAAAGTCACTTATATCTCCCTTTTTAATTGGCACTTAACTTTATATTATAAAATGCACTTTAAAAATCACTTATATCCTTTTAAATATAAAGTCCCTTTTAATTTATTAATAACACATAAAGTTAAATTATTTGATGTTATTAAAATTAAATGCATAGGACCAATATTAACCAATATAACTCCAAGATATAATTACGCCATCATGCCAAATATAGAAACTCCGCCAGCTGACCAAACCATAACTTACTATAGATTATTAAATAGTAAGTATGAGCAACACATCCAAGTGACTTACTAAAATAGTAAGTGTGGGTCAAAGTGTCCAAAATGGCCTCCAAAAGGCACACCACAAATAAACTGGGACACTGAGTTGAAGAGTACAGAAATAAGCACCAAAGGGTTTGCTAAAGAGCCATAGATCACCCTCAAAGGGCCCCCCTAAACACCATGTTAGCCTACGGGGACCAAGTGATAGGCTAACCGCTGCATCAGTCAACTGCCTAGGAAAAGGGGACATTACAAAAAATAAGTTCACATAAAAATCACAAAGGTGTAGTGTAAGCATGGTGATGTAGCATCAAACTTGGGATCTTGTACAAATATTCACCCACAAGGATGGAGGAGAGCAAGTATTGATGATCATCTACCAGCCAAGGAAGGAGGGAACATACTTGGAACAGCCATGTACCAAACGTTCAGCCCCAATGCTGCTGTTATAATCATTATCAGCCCTGGCACCACTTCAATATAATTAGTTTTGCAGGGATTTCTAATCATAAGAAGGAAAGGGTTACCATTCATAATTTCTGATAAAGTTTTTTCAGCCCCTAGACTGCCCACACCTTTGATTTTTGCAAGGGAATATTAGTTCTGCTGCTGTTATATCAATATTTGTTGCTAGAACAACTCTTATCAGTCAAGAATAGCTGCAAATTGGCAAAAATTAAGGAAATACTCTAGATGGAAGAAGTTGAAGAAAGATTTCAGATGAAAGGAGTCACCATTGTAGCCACCACAGTACCTAATTGGGTAAAATTTCAGTTGAATTGTGATTATTCTATCTTGTTTCCAGCCCTTACACAATGTGATGTGTACTCTACCATGGAAGGTATACATTGTAATCTCCTAGAAGAGGCCATAAGAACTTACAAGTTGGATCATGAAGCTCAAATAAGTGTTTTAAATTCTCCATCGAATGGGAAGAACTAAAATGGTGCAACAATAACACGGAGGTTTGTCCACTAACATCGTGACAAATAGAGCAAGACAATGTTAGTCCAAGTTATTGTACTTGACAAACAAGATTTGACAGGTTGCCATAATGGTGCTAGAGTATCCAAGTTTACAAGATGTCTTTGAAAAGAAGATATTCAATTTGATTTTGCAAGACATTTTTGGATAGGAATATTCCAATTAATAGATGCAGAACCCAAGATCAATGAACATCACTTCAAGATTCATCAACTTGGCATGGAGATGGTAGTTCCCCCTAATTTATCATTGCTTGTGGGCAAGCGATTCTGAGGTGGACTATCATGTCCCCTTTGAGGAGACTAAAGAATAGCTAGTTTTATCTTGTTTCGTTCATGCTTTTAGACATTCCAGACTGCTTATTTCATATACATTCCTAAACTTATCTATCCTTTTTATATCTTTCATGCAACTTGAACCAGGTTTTGATGAATGGAATATGATTGTGATATGTTGTTAATTGCATGGTTAATTGTGTGAGTGTGTATGGAATGCAGTATGGATCTATGTTCAATTTATGGTTATTAGTATTGTGTATATGTTAGATGAATTAACTCCTTGCAGCCGAGAAGCCAGGGTAAGCAAACTATAGCCCGCAACAACTAGGAAGTGCAACCCGCAGCCAAAGGATTTCAGATAGAGATGCAAGGGAGATTCTGGAACAATAGGAATGCGATAGTTGCAAAAAAGGAAGCGTTGATTAATGAGGCTGATTGTGAATCACCAGGCCATTCAATAAGACCGCTGAAGAGAGGAGTCTGTTGTGACTGGGACACCAACGTGACTGTTTTCACAATACACGTCTCTGCTATGACGTTGAAGCAGAGTTCCAGTCCTAATCGTCTTCTTCCATCTTTTCAGTTATACAGACTTTGTCACTCTCTATTTCATAGGGGAGTGGTAATTTGCATTTAGTTTTCTATTTTGAGTCTTCATTTCAATAAACCTCCCCCAAACCTATATAGTTGGCTCGGTGGTCAAGGAGTAGATATAGCATATGGATATGTTCAGATAAATATAGTTTTTCCATTACACAGACAATATTTTGTTTCCAATTATGCAGTTATGAATAAGATATCTCTGAAGATTCTTGTCAGATTGTGAAATATTGTTATATGCAATGAAGAGTTTTCAATTTATCATTATATTTAGTTGATTCAAGGAGTTTAGATTTGAGTTTATTATGTGGACACAGTGACTTGAGCAAGGACCACTCAAGGTAACTATCCTCCCCCATTAATTTATGTTGTTATAGTAAATGCTTTCAGTATTGCATTCATCTTAATTAGATTCTTCATTTCCTATATGTGAATGATGTTGATGCTATCATACAGAGTCGGATGTATCCTTCCAGCCAATCTCCTTACATTGATTGGATAAATTAAATCATAACCAATGGCTATTTAATTTATGAAGATATTGATTGAATGAAGAAGTACGACTTGCATTAAATAATATTTAATTATTATCAAAGGTTCGAGTTCATGAGGAGGCGCGATCTTCAAAGAAGCCGACTTCTTGTTTGTAAGAGACATACCTTTTTGGAAAGAGGCCGACATGTTGTTCTTGAAGAGTCATGTCTCTCCCTTCACATTGTATATATATTCATTGGTTGCAACTCATTTCATCATCCATTCATTCATTGTTCATACTCAAGTTCAAATATTCAAGTGCGAGTTCTTCAAGTGCAGATCGATATTGTTGAAGGCTGAGTTTTACCATCAGCGAATTGCATCATTGTGTTTTTGTGTTTGAATCAGATTGTGGTACTTACTCTTGGCCTTCATATCGGCCTCTATTGTAAGGGAGACATTCTTTGTGATTCAATATATAAGTGATATATTGTTGTTGGGTTTTTCTCCCTCAAGAGGAGGGTTTTCCCAAGGTATCTGCTATGTTATTGTGTCTGTTTTTGAATTAATTTTCTGTGCATTACATCTGATCTTAAATCTAACAAATGAGATTATAAATAAGATCTTGTCTCACACTTTATGTTTTGTTCTGTCTCAATATGTCAACATTCGGAGTGAGTCAAGCCATTAGAAGTAATAGTTAACAGTTTTAGTAGTTGCAGAGTTTAGGTTTTACAATTAATCATTCACAGAGTGAAATTGTAGGTACCAATAGCAATAGTTTCAAATTTAATCTTTTTCCTATTTCATAGTTTATGCTTTCCACATGTGTAAACCACCTATACTACATGATATAGGCAATATAGAATCTCTAGATGCACATATAGTGCCAGCATCATCACAAGCTTACATTAGCCCTGGTCGATGATTAAATGGAGTCTTTACAAGGGTTTAGTGGATTGTTCAATTAGGAACCACCTTTGAATTGTGTGTTTATCACCGAGTTTACTGAGCATTAGTTGGGCATTACACCATTTTCAGGATTAAAACAAAAAGAAGACCTCTAGCCTATTTTTTCTTTCCCATAGGCTAAAGGTGGAGCAAGGGAAAGTATTATAATATTATTTTTAGTTGGGCCCGTCAAACTTTCATTCAAGGGGCAACTAATATAATAAAAAATAATAATAAGATAAAAATAAATTAAATTCAAATAAAATTATTTTTAAATACTTGGAGTGAATTTTTTATCCTAGGGCCCGAATTGAAAAAGGTGTTTAAAGATGGCGCCCAAGATTGTAATGTCCCCATTTTCATGAGTATCAGTTTTCAGCATGATTAGCCTATCCGTGGCCCTCATAGGCTAATAGGGCATGATTAGAGGGTCTTTGTGGCAGTTACCCAGTTGGAGGTTGGCTTCTTTCATGGATTTAGGGGTTATACGGAAGTTTCCAATTGTATATAATGTGTTGGAAAACATATTGTGTTTTCCAGATGATATGATATTATGATGGCACTTTATAAATTATATTTTTGTATCATAATAAGTGCAATTATAAAATATTAAATAAAATAAAAATTAAAGTATGTGGAGAGGAAAATATATCTTTTATCCCACATTGGCAAGAAAAGTGTGTGAGATCTCCAAGAAAAGTATAAAAGGATATTAAGGGCTCATTTTTTATCATCCAGAATATTTATACTTGACTTGTTATGTTGTGGAGAAGTCTAGGGGTTTCTGCAGATTTTCTATTTTGGTCTTTGGGAACAATAACTCCCATTGATTAGCATAACTAAGGTGGTGAAATATTCCTCCAAAGGGTTGCAGCTGAGAGGAAGATACTTCAGTCTTCCATTAGTGCCAAAATTTGTGGCCAAAGGCCAATTTTGCTAAGTTCGATTGGAGGTTCGATTTAGAGAAATTTTGTGCTTGGAGTCTTCATCAAATTTGACTATCAAGGAGGCCAATTTGCATTATACATATCCAGATTTTTATATCAGTCATTTCCAGATTTTCATAGCAACTTATAGAGACCATCGATTTCATTCATGGAGGCCCTTATATGCATCGATTTCCTTCTCTAGTTGGAGCGCTCCATTTGTGGGGACCTTGTGATGATTTTTCATGCTTATGAAGAGACATGGAGGCTGCATTTAATTTCATATTGGCATTCTACTTCAGAACAGGGGCGGCTGGGAGAAGTTTTCGACTTGGGCTTGAAAGGAGCTCACTTCATTGGATTTTGGTTGTTTCTTCATCAGCATCTTTGGGCGCCACTATTACCAGGTTCCTCTTGCAATTATAAGTAGTTTGCATTGTCATCTTAGGCATTTATAGTTGCTGCTGTAAGTGATTACTTAGAAAATCAGACTAAGGCATTGTATTGCATATCTATTGTGAAGCCAAGAGTCTTGGCAATTGTGATCAGCATTGTATTGGAAAGAACATTTGAATAAAGGAGTCATAAGTTGCATACAATATGTTTGATGTAATGAAAAATTAATAGCATTCATTTCCATCATATTAGTTTGTATGCCAATTGTTTGTAAAAATGCCAATTGGTTGTAGGTGCACATTTATCTTGTAGAATTCATATAGATGCATTTGAAAAGCCAAATAAAGGTTGCATTTGCATTTAGTCCTATGCTTAGATATCTTAGAAGTCATTTGTAAGCATTCCAAACATATTTGAAGTCATTTCAAGCTAGCATAATCAGACTGAAGCTACAAACCAGCAAGTTAAGAGGTTGCATAAGAAGTGTTTGACAATATTCCTTGAGACAAACTAAGGTCAGAATTTGTAAGGAATTTCTACAGTGGTTTAAGAAGTGTGAACATTGACATTTTGGTCTATCCCTCTCCTTTAGGTGAAAAATCTTAAAGTGTTAGAAAGTCATAGTAACCAAGATCTTTGTTTTGCATTTTGGTAACCCTTACGATATTTCTTGTGAGCAAAAATTTAGGTCAGAAGTTGCAAGGGATATTACAAACATCATTTGAGCAATCCCTCTTTGAGTTTGAATTCAATTTTGAACTCGATGATGGAAACCCTTGGCTGCACAGATTGAGAGGTTAGGATGAAAACCCTTGCCTCTTACGTGGCAATTCTACACAAGAATTGCAAGGTGGACTGAAATTGAAGGTTTGTACAAAATTGCAAGTGTAGCAATCAAAATTTGCAAGCAAACATAAGGAGTAATTGAGTGATTGATTGAAGCACCATTATTTGAGGGGATTCAACATATATGTTATCACTGTTGATGTTATTGTAGCGGCGGGAGATTTCTTTCTCCTTCAAATTCAAATATAAAATAAACAATATTAAATGCTGAGGCGGACATGATAATTTATTTATTTCTTAAAGCCGACTTGATGAGAAGTTGCATCATTTTGTGTAAGGGCGTCTCTTTTATGGAAGTAGACAACTCTTCATGAAAAGGCATCTTGGTGTCTATATATTAAAGGGTGACTCACATTCATTTGGCATCCAATTTAATTTCAAGACAAGTTCACATAACTAAGGTAGGAGTTCGACTTCATACAGCAGATCTATATTTGCATCAAGGAGATCAATATTCATTATTGCTTGTGTATTTGCATCTAGAGAGGTGCTATAATCATTGCATCAGTTCGGCCTAGTGTGTGGCCTAATTGTAAATCAATTTGTTGCTCTTTTATTCAATATTTAAGTGATATATTGTGGCTGGGTTTTTCTCCCTCAAGAAGGAGGGTTTTCCCAGGGTATATGTTGTGTTCTATTATTCATGTATTTTTTTTTAAATTGAAAGGCATTTCCATAGCATAGAGATATAGAGAGCAAATAAAATAAAGAGTTTAACTAATCAATTGTAAAAAATAGATTTTTGTAGTTTATATTCATATCGTTGATTACATTGCATTGCACATCTTTCAAACTCAAAGCATTACTTCACATTGCATAACTAATAACTAGATGTTGATAGATGACAAAAATTCAACTACAATATAGTTTTTACAAAGTCAACCTCAGCAGTTATGCAATTACTTCACATTGCATAACTAATAACTAGGAGCAGCTGCCAATTGCATTTGCTTGTCATGGCATTCTATGAGACCACATTTCTTTGAGGCATTTTTTCAAACAGTTCACTGCCTTGTCTACGCTACCACACTTTTCATACATGTCTACCAAAGCATTTTGTCAAACAGTTCACTGCCTTGTTGGTATGGCTAAAAGCCTAAAACAAGTGCTTTCGAACAAGCTATGGATGCTTGGAAAAAATCTATCAAAAGCATAATAGTAAGCAATAGCATGGACAAGGCAGTGAACTGTTTGAAAAAATGCGTCAAATAAATGTGGTAATGGAATGCCATGAAAAGCCATAGACAAGGCAGTGAACTATTTGAAAAAATGCCTCAAAGAAATGAGGTCTCATGGTGATGGAATGCCATGACAATCAAATTTGCTTTTGATTGTCATGGCATTCCATCACCATTTTTCAAAGAGCACCATTTCTATGCTACATTTTCATACATGTCTATCAAAGCATTTTATCAAACAGTTCATTGCACTTGCTGCTATGGCTAAAAGCCTAAAACAAGTGTTTTGAAACAAGCTAGGATGCTTGGAAAAAATCTATCAAAGCATAATAGTAGCATAGACATGAATGAACTGCTTGAAAAAAATGCTCAAAGCAGTGGTTCATGGTGATGGAACGCCGTGACAAGCAAATTGTTGGATTGTCATGGCATTCCATCACCATGAGACCACGCTTTGAGGCATTTTTCAAACAGGGCCACGCCTTTGTCTATGTGCTACCACATTTTCATAGATGTTTACCAAAGCATTTTATCAAACAGTTCACGCCTTGCTGCTATGGCTAAAAGCCCAAAAACAGTGCTTCCAAACAAGCTATGGATGCTTGGAAAAAATCTATCATAGCATAATAATAGCATAGTATAGACAAGGGTGAACTATTTGAAAATGCCTCAAAGAATGTGGTCCAATGTGCTTGTCATGATATTCCATCACCATGAGACCTCATTTCTTTGAGGCATTTTTTCAAAGAGTTCACTGCCTTGTCTATGCTACACATTTTTCATACTTGTCTATCAAAGCATTTTATCAAACAATTCAATCTTCGGTCAAGTATGGCTAAAAGTCTAAAACAGGCTTTAACAAGCTATGGATGCTTGGAAAAATCTATCCAACATAATAGCATAGACAAGTATGAAATTTGAAAAAATGCCTCAAAGAAATGTGGTCTCATGGTGATGGAATGCCATGACAAGCAAATTCCCTGGATTGTCATGGCATTCCATCACCATGAGACCACATTTCTTTGACGCATTTTTTCAAACAGTTTACTACCTTGTCTATGCTACCACATTTTTCATACATGTCTACCAAAGCATTTTATCAAACAATTCACTCTCTTGCTGCTATGGCTAAGAGCCTACAACAAGTGCTTTCAAACAAGCTATGGATGCTTGGAAAAATCTATCAAAGCATAATAGTAAGCAATAGGGAAGTGGATTATTGAATGTTCAAGAAATGGGTCCATGGTGATAGAATGCCATGACAATCCATAGCAATTTGCTTGTCATGGCATTCCATCACACCATGAGACCACATTTCTTTGAGGCATTTTTTCAAAAGTTCACTGCCTTGTCTATGCTACCACATTTTCCATACATGTCTACCAAAGCATTATATCAAATAGTTCACTGCCTTGCTGCTATGGCTAAAAGCCTAAAACAGGTGATTTCGAAAAAGCTATGGATGCTTGGAAAAAATCTATCAAAGCATAATAGTAAGCAATAGCATAGACAAGGCAGTGAGCTGGTTGAAAAATTGCCTCAAAGAAATGCGGCCTCATGGTGTGATTGAATGCCATGACAATCCATAGCAATTTGCTTGTCATGGCATTCGTCATGCCATTCCATCACCATGAGACCACATTTCTTTGACGCATTTTTTCAAACAGTTCACTGCCTTGTCTATGCTACCACATTTTCCATACATGTCTACCAAAGCATTTTATCAAACAATTCACTGCCTTGCTGCTATGGCTAAAAGCCTAAAACAAGTACTTTCAAACAAGCTATGGATGCTTGGAAAAAATCTATCAAAGCATAATAGTAAGCAACAAGCTATGGCCTCATGGTTTATTTTCATGTGAAAATCAGTGTGATTTTATTCACATTTTTTTGCAGGTTATAAACACATTTTTTTTGGCAATTTTTCTGTTTGAAATGGGAAAAAATTGTTGACCAAAAGGTCAAAGATTTTTTCAAAAAATCGTCCAACATGCAGATTTTTTAAAAATCGGGATTAATCGGGATTTTTTGCAGATTTCTGCTTCTATGGTCGTGATGATTTATTTTCACTCTGTTGATTACTTAAACTCTTTCATCGCATGAGTGTGGGTGCGTTGATTCATAATGTGATCTCAAGATTTAAATGGAGTCTTCAATATTTACTAAACGGTCAATTCATATTCCCACTTTCCATGAGACCGAGATCGAGTGAAGGTGGCGAAGATGAGACACAGCTACAGGTCTAGCTCATTGGTGTACCAACATAAAGAGATAAGTACTTTATGCTTGTACCTTGAATGATTTTTTTTTATGTAGTTATTAATTCATGCAATAACATTGGAATAGTGAATCATGTATGACTCTAGCATTGGTATTTCTCTTCGGGATAGTTTAGTTCTATGATCTATTATTAAACTCTCTAAAATGCTTTCAAGACAGACCGAGAAGCATAAGAGATTGCATTCAAGGGAGGAAGAGCTTGATGCATCCTGTGAGGAATTCATGCAGGCTAAAGAGATAAACTTAATTGGAGACATCTCTCGAAGAGGAAGAACCTATTCAAATTGTCATTGTGATCAGTTTCTTCGAAGAGGAGGAATTAACATTGAGAGGGAGTCTGACAAACCAACAGAGGCAACCTTGGACGAGGAGGTCAGGAGATTGATGCAAGTACTTGGAGCTTCAGAGGGAGTCACATCATCATGAAGATCTGTTGTAATGTATATTTCTCTGTGACGGAGAAGTATGAGGTGAAAGCCCTTATTAGTGTATATTTCTCTATGACGGAGAAGTATGAGGTGAAAGCCCTTGTTAGTGTATATTTCTCTGAGATGAAGAAATATGAGGTGCGAGCCCTTGTCCATCTTTGAGACGAAGATGTGGTTCTTTCCACACATGGGAGTAGCCATGGTGGACATCATGTTGAGAGGCTCTATGATGAACCCTTTGTACTTGTGTTTTTCCACACATGGGAGTAGCCATGGTGGACGTCATGTTGAGAGACTCCATGACGACATCACATTGAGAGACTCCGTGATGGGCACTTGTGCACATGTTTCTTTCCACACATGGGAGTAGCCATGGTGGACGTCATGTTGAGTGACTCCATGACGATATCACGTTCAGTGACTCCGTGATGAACTCTTTTCCACAAATGGGTGTAGCCATTGTGAGTGTCATGTTGAGAGATTCCATGACATGGATATCTGGAAAGATATCTCCCTAGCTAAGAGGGAGTGTTGATGTTATTGTAGCGGTGGGAGATTTCTTTCTCCGTCAAATTCAAATATAAAATAAACAATATTAAATGTCGAGGCGGACATGATAATTTATTTATTTCTTAAAGCCGACTTGATGAGAAGTCGCATCATTAAGGGCGTCTCTTTTATGGAAGTAGCCGACTCTTCATGAAAAGGCATCTTGGTGTCTATATATTGAAAGGCGACTCACATTCATTTGGCATCCAATTTAATTTCAAGACAAGTTCGCATAACTCAGGGAGGAGTTCAACTTCATACAGCAGATCTATATTTGCATCAAGGAGATCAATATTCATTATTGCTTGTGTATTTGCATCTAGAGAGGTGCTATAATCATTGCATCAGTTCGGCCTAGTGTGTGGCCTAATTGTAAATCAATTTGCTGCTCTTTTATTCAATATTTAAGTGATATATTGTGGCTGGGTTTTTCTCCCTCAAGAAGGAGGGTTTTCCCAGGGTATATGCTGTGTTCTATTGTTCATCTGTTGTTGTATTTCTGCTTTCTATTAAATCTGATCCTAAAACTAACAATCACTATTTAGTAAATTATTCCATTCTTAACTGATTGCAGCCATAATTTAGCAGTAGCACTATAAAGATCTGGGCAACAGCTGTGGAGAGAATTATACAGAGTTTTTTGGCACTTTAGGAGGCTGCGACCTGCATAGACTTTCATCTTTAGTGATCGCCATCATAGATATATTTCTGCTGTACCCATCTGTTTTGGGACGGGCCTCACTGGATCTTGGAGAATTTGACATCATTCAACAGCCCTTTAGGAGTATAGAGGCAGATCTATCCCTGATGCAGCAATCTTCAAGCTGTACAACAGCAATTTCATCCTCATGTTGGCCACAGTTACAGTTACATGATCAGCTATATCTCATACTTGCACTACTGAGTGGATTTCCAATTTCTGCATATCAGCACTATATTGGTATACGGATGTTTATCATGAAACAATCAAATATTTGTTCTACTTTCAGCTGATAAACTTTCCACAGAATCAGTACATTATACCTAGCAATTTGCTCTGAATTATTGTGTTTAATATAAGCATATTGTAGCTGTTCATATTTCGCAGATCTACAAAATTTACAATTTCATTTCAAGGGTGTAATAGTATTTTTTGCCACCTAGGGTTTTTCATTGCAAAATTCTAAGTTTCCTAGCAACTAGGGTTTCTAATTTCATAATTCAATTATCAAAATTAAATTAATTTTATGAGATCAAAAATTTGATCAGTATTTGGCATAATTCTGTTTGGGAATATTACATAATTCTAGCATAAATAGATATACGGGTAAGCCTGCATTTCAAGTTGTATATGGTACAAATCATAAAGGAATTGTGAATTTAGTTGATTTTCCAATAAACCCACATAACAACCAAGAAGCTACAGATTTTGTAGAGAATATTTGAGAGGTACATCAACAAGTTAGGCTCGAATTACAGTCCACGAATGAGCAAATATAAGAAGAGAGCTGATTTGCATCAGAGAAGAAAAGTCTTTCAAGAAAGAAAATGATCATGGTACATTTGCGAAGGAAAGGTATCCCCAAGTTGCCTACAACAAGCTAAAGCCCAAGAAGATCGGACCTTGTAAAATCATAAAGAGGATAAATGACAATGTCTACCAATTGATTTGTCCGAGGACTTGGCCATCAGTCCTATCTCTAATGTTGCTGACCTTTGTTCACACTCAACTGGAACTAATGATGATCAGGTGGAAGATTAGCAAAATGATAAGGAAAAATGAAAATAACAATTGGACCAAGCATTTACCAGAGAAGAAGAGAGAGCAGTTTGAACAAGTACTGGATACCAAATTGGTGGCTACCCAATCCAAATCCTAGAAGCCATATTCTGTTAAGTGGAAAGGCCTGACAGGTTCTTACAACTCTTGGATCACAAAAGCTGATTTGCTTTAGTACAGCCAAAACTCCACCCTATGGACCAGAACCAGGAGGTTCAAAGTTTCTAAGAGAAGGGAAGGATGAATTGGAGCATCTACCTTAACATTCTCCTCCCATGTTCAGTTGGTTCAGTGGCTGCTCAGTCATTTTAGGACTTTCGTTTTACTATTTTTAGTTTTCTGTTCAACAATTTTGATTTGACCAGTCTTTACTTAAAAGCTGTTAGGTCTTTTCTATTTTTAGCTTTTGGAAGAGTATGATTAGGGGGAATATCTAGTGAGATGAGGAATTAGGGACTTCGTAGGATTTGAGAATCACTCTTAGAGGGAAATAGCAATCAGTGGAGTTTGATGAGCTCAGAGGAGACTCAGAACAGCAGAAGCTGAGTGTTAAATAGTCAATTTGTTACAACCTTTTCAATACTGTAGCTATTATGATAATTTCTAGTAACTAATATAATATAAGAACAATTGGGTTTGCATTTCTTTTGGTTATAGACTGGATGTATTTATGCCTTTTGATTCTCTGCTGTTGAAATTGCTTATATTGGTGAGAGTAAGGCAGAAAAAATATATTGAGTCTAATTTGCAGGTTCCTGAAGTCAGAACTCCATCGCCATATGACCACAGTACAAGCTGGATTGGTAAGTAAAACCCAATTAGGCCCTATCATGCCATTTTCCAGACCCCTATAAAATCCAAAGGGGCCTGACTATTTAAATACAACAGCAGAAAATTTGACAATTTTCCTCCATATGAATATCTCAATTGTGACAGCATTGCGATCCTAAAAGGGTAATCCTCCGGAGAAAAAGCTATAACAATATGAAGGCAGCTAAGATAACGTTTATTTCTTCTTCAATGCATAATATTCAAAGAATAATATGGGGTGTTTGAGAACATTAAGGGATCCGGTAGTTGCCATCTGTTCTCAGACAAATTATTTTTCTTTACTGAGGATCTTAATGATGCAATGCTAAGATCTAGTGAAACATCGTCTTATGTTAAGGCAAAGCGATTCTTACGATGATGACCACAGTTGAGGCCCCGGATGGCATTGTCTCTGTATTGAAGTGGCTGTATTGAATTTTATTTCAAGCCACATCAGGATGATACTGGTTGCAAGTCCAAGGCAAATTCGACATATCAAAATGTAAGTCTCTCGAAAATGCATGATAAATGGTGTATTCCCCGTGCATTAAAATACAGTGTGTGGGTGTTTAAAAAAGTCCGGAATATGTCTGCAAAATTTATCGCCCTACACGAAAGCTATATCTTTTCACTTGGTAAAATTTTGGTGAGGTCAGTGGGGTTCCTTTTTAACATGGTGTGGGGCAAGCGGACTACATTCTTAATATTGTAAGAATGGCTCATTATACCACGTCTGCTAGAGTTAAGGGTGCCTGAGGGTTCTTGAATTTGCGTGACACTCTACTGAGAGCCACTTGTCACCATCGTGGCACAACTTGGGCATCCATTTTATTATATTTATGATTTGTAAAGATTTTTTATCCTGTACAGAGATACACTATGTGATCCATCATCACGCTCTAAAATTATTTAAGCATCCATAACGCCGATTGAATGCCATCCAATTACTGTTTCTCGGGGAGTGATCATTCATACGCAAGAAATGTGTGCCTTCTAATGCAAGTAAAAATTTACATCACTGAATGCCCGATTCTTAAAAACCTAGCACATTCCATCTTTGGTAATTTGGCCCACATTCAATGATGTGGGTGCAGATGAAAAATATCTGAATTTCAATATGTGGGTCAGCTGTCTGACAAAATGTCTGGATGCAAAAAGATGGGATTTCAATGAGAAATTGAGGAAAATTATTGTTAAAAGACATAATTGGTAACAATATTTCGTACCTGACCAGAGTTTTTGGGAGCGGTTGGAGCAGCTTTGCCTCCACAGCCGGCAGTTCCAGATTTGTAAACATGTCTTTGCTTTGACTTGTTGGAATTGGAATTCATATTTGCTCCTTCCTTTGTTTCCTTTAATTCCAACCCGATATTGTTTTCAAAATTTTACAGCTAGGCACAATATCGGCCTTCTGCAATCAGAATTTTTTTCTCTATGCTTTGTTAATGGATACGGCACTGATGGCAAACTCTCGAACTAAATACGAACCAATTTTGTAATAATAGCTTGTGAAAGTCTATATTTAGGAACAAATATGATTTTTAATTTGACTTATTGTCGGGAAATTAATTAAATACTTCAGCAATAATTTTGTTTTGTATTTCTTACTCGTTACATTGGTCAGGTTCAACTAAATACTTTATTTATTATTCATTAGATTTCAACTAATTAACAATAATTTTGTTTTGTATTTCTTACTTGTTACATTGGTCAGGTTCAACTAAATACTCTATTTATTATTCATTAGATTTCAACTAAATATAGTATTATTAAATGTTTTTGAATAAATTAGAAGTTATAATTTTATTTTATTTTTAAATTTATGAATATGAAAAATATTATAGATTTTAGAAAAAGTTTTGGATGTTAAGAATGGATTTTTAAGGGTTTTTTTATAAGTATTGCAATATTTTTTAATATTTTTAAGTAAAAATATCTTAAAATTTACTTTTCTACTATTTGTCGAAAATTTACTTTCTTTGAAATATTTAAAATCTTATTACAAATTTATTTTTCTATAATTTTATTGGTTGAAATATTTGAAATCTTATTGTAAACCTTGTTAAAAAAGTAGTTATAGAATAGCAATAAAAAATATTTCTTAAAAAATAATATTTAAAAAAATATATATTTTTAATATTTAATTTCCTTTAATATCCTTATAATCTAATACTACAATTCTAACTTTATATTTTAAATTTTAATTTTAACATTATATTTTTTTTTTAATTTTAACTTTATATTATTTATCATTAAAAATTTCTCATAATTTAATATTAAAATTATATTAATATTCTTTTCATATCAAACTTTGAAAATTAAGTAGAAAAAATAGTTATTCTAATATCACAAAGAAAAAATTATTATAAAAAATTATTTCTTACAAAAATTATTAATAATTAAAATTAATTTTGTATTTCTAATATTTAATTTCCTTTAATATTCTTATAATTTAATAATAATAACAAAATATTTTAATTGTTCGCATGGGTAGCATAGTTGGCTTGGGAGTGGGTTTGCTCCCCATTGGTCTCAAGTTCGACTCCACTCCCAGATTTGAGAGGTGGGACTTCTTGTGGGCGGGGGATCTCATTCGTAGGGGACTAGTCTTGCCCTAGCTCACCCTAGGTACCCAAGATACGGGTTGTTGGGTTGTGGGGACACCCTTGTTGTATACAAAAAATAAAAATAAAAAAATTATTAGAATATAATCTTTATTGATATTATTTTTTATTAATATTATTATTTTAGTGTCCATACTTTAGAAAATAAGATGTGTATTATAACTCTTAGATACGTCTATGTAAAAGATAGCAAAAGATATTAATTTTGAGATGTCTATATTTAATTTGTTACTAGAATAGATAGGTGCCTCAAGACTTGTATCTATCGACATCTTTTAGATAGATGTATCTAAGATTTCTATGCTAGTAACATCCACAATGTGGTATGTAAAACATTAATTTAGCATATTTTTCTTGTGTTTGCATAAAGTATTGTTATCCTTTATAAATTATGAATAAGACATTTCATATTAAACCAAAAATATAATCTCCATGCTAAGAAATTAGAGTTTAATAGAAGAATAATATCTAATAATGTATACATTACATAATTTATTGTGTTTTCAAAGATTTGAGTATTTTTTTCTCAGTTCTCCTTTTGATGAGTTGCTTCTCTATTTTCATGTTTTCATAACAATCATATAAAAATGGTGGTGAGATTATTATTTGAATACCTTATCCAAAATAGCAACTATCTTAAATTCTTCCCATAGTAATTTTGCATATATATTACTATCATAAGGTGGTTTATCACTAATAGGAGGTAGTTGTCCTGAATCTCCTACCAAAATGATTGATCTTCTTCCAAAACTCAAGTTTGATTTTTCTGGAAAAGCTTGGCGTAATTTTGAATCAATATTTTTTAAACAAATTTTGTCCAATAAAACTTGGATTTCATCAATCAATATGTATTTCATATGTTGCATTTCTTCTTGGAAAGTTGTGAGTCTTGTGCCTTCTAATTCAACAAAAATTGTAAGTGGAATTCTTAGTGTTGAACGAATTTTCAATGCACTAATGTTAAAAGTTGCAACTACAGTTGGTGCTAGTAATAATACCTGGGAGAACGTTGTGGTGATGATGCATTTTGAAGAGCTTGACAAATTGCATGAATTAGATATGATTTACATGTTTTAGCTATTCCTTGAATTATCATGCATAGTAGCATGACGTTTTCATCTTGATAATAATGTGACATAATAATACCAAGTGCTTTTTTTTGCTTAATACCTAAGGTTCCATATAATATACTTGGCATTATATCATATGGTAACAATAAGCCAAATGTTCTCTTTCATGATGTTGATAAACTTTATTGATTTATTTGTGTAATCTTCTCCTTAATATTCAGTACTCCATAGAGTTTTTTTATCGACGTCTCTTTTACCTAACACATTTATCTCTGATGCATCCATAATTTATCCACAGTGTAGTCTTGAGATTATCTCCCACTCATGTTCAATTGTATTTTGATCATTAGGTATGACATCCTCATCTTCAAAATCATTATAATTTTCAATTTCATCTGTAATATTTGTTTGTTCCAAATGTCATGGATTATAGTTGAGTGGGTGTAAATTTGATACAGTTGTAGTCTCATCAAGTCTAATGTCTCTTTGTATATTGTGAAATAGCTTGTTTTCATATGAACAAAGTTCAGTTGGTCAAAAATATTTTCATTTGAATTGCATGTAAGTTCACTAAGAGCATTTTCATCAATTTGAACATCTCTATAGAACTTATCATGTTCTATTTTATATTTTAGTGCTTTGTACACCCTCTCTCTACTAACTATATAATTGTAATTATTTCCACATTGATCCTTCCTTCAAACAATAACAATTGGTAAATCTTTTATTTGATGTGGTAAAATTTTAGCTATTTATTTTACTTATTGTGGAAAAATTATGGTATGTTCTTTATATTTATATTGACCTTTAGTTGCATGTGTGACTTGAAGAATTGGGTCGATGTGTTCTATCAATATTTCTTGAATTTGTGTTAATTTTTCAAGCTCTAATGGTTGTTGACTAGGATCCATGTTGTTTAATGTTGAAAATCAATGTCCATGTTTCTCTTGTTGACATCTATTACAAATAGGGCCTTCAAGTATATGTATAACCTTCATTGCAAGATAAATTTCTTCAAAAATGTAGCACATACTTGGTGTAGCAAGTTTATCTATGTCAATGTTGAAATATCATTTGTAGTCTTCAAATCAATCTCAACATTTATATTATTAACTCTTCATTGATCCCTTCCATTTTGTGTTCTTTACAATTATCTTCGTCTAATTAGTTGAGATGTTAACTCCTCTTGTAAACTATTATTTCTACATGATA